>NLAM01000991.1:0-44466 GCA_002370325.1 Metschnikowia hawaiiensis
AAGGAATCAACAGAAATAATAGTTTTTGTCCGAAATCAACAGAAAAACAGTATTGGATTTCACCAATGGATCAACACAACGAAAAAGACAGTAGTGGGATCTCATTCTTAAAAAAATGGGATTGGCTCTACCATTTTTTACCAGGGGTCTTAAATGACTATTGAACACGTGAAGATCACGACTTTTGTTGTAACAGTAGCAATGAACAGAATGTGAAATGACTGGAAAATCTGGATGACTGGAAAAACTGGAAGAACTGGAAGGACTGGATTGGTTATTGGGAAGAAGTGAGTGTCAGTGATTATTCTCTTGAATAGGATCGACAAAGACTGACAACGATTCACAAAGATTCACGAAGACTGACAAAGACAAGACAGAAAAAGACAGAAAAAGACAGAAAAAGACAGAAAAAGACAGAAAAAGACAGAAAAAGACAGAAAAAGACAGAAAAAGACAGACAAAGATTCCCAAAGGTGGACGACCATTGGAAGCCAAGGGATCATTTTCATTTTCATTTTAATTTTGGAATTGGAATTGGTGGGATTCATAGGCACGTGGATTGAAGGGCACGTAGAAGACTGAAGACTGATGGCAGAGGGTCGGACTGTTTCAGTAAAAGAGGAATTTTCCCGATTTCTCTGGTCTTTAAATAAAATCACAGAACAACCAAATCAAATGGTCATGATGTCTGATTATCACGGCTTGTCATCTTAGGGTGTATTTGAAAGTGCCCAGCGCCTGGAGTAAACCAAGATATACGCGAACGAATTGGGATTTGGCTGAAATTGAATTTGAAATTGGCTTTGAATTTGGCGAAATTTGGCGAAATTTGGCGAAATTTGGCATAATTTGGCATAATTTGGTTCATTTGGTTCATTTGGTTCATTTGGTTCATTTGGTTTATTTGGTTTATTTGCCTTAATTTGCCTTAATTTGAATCTGGTTTCATTGGATTTGTCTTTATTTGGATTCATTTGGCCTCGTTTGGATTCAGCTTCATCTGGCTTTGCCTTTGGATTCATTTGGCTTTGAAATTGGCTTTGAATTTGATTCATTTGGCATAATTTGGTTTATTTGCTTCATTTGAATCGGGATTCCTTGGATTTGGCTTTATTTGGATTTGTCTTAATTTGTCTTAATTTGTCTTGAATTTGCCTTAATTTGTCTTAATTTGAATTCGCCTTTCTTTGCCTTCTTTCGCCTTCTTTGGCTTTCTTTGGCTTTGAAATTCAAGGTGTCGATTTAAATCATTGAAGCAAATGCATCCACACTCTGTAGCACACTCATCATTGGTCTGACCCAACGCATCGCGAGAGACCCATTCGGCTGCACAATGAGAAGAAAGCAAGTGCTCACACTTGTTACACACAACACTCATTGCCTCATTGGACTCATTGCCTCATTGGACTCATTGGCCTTATTTGGCTTAATTCGACTTAATTCGGCTTAATTCGGCTTAATTCGGCTTAATTTGGCTTAATATGCCTCATTGGACTCATTTGCATTCATTGGCTTAATTTCGCCTCATTTGGCGTCATCTGGCCTCGTTTCGCCTCATTTGGATTAATTTGGCTTTATTTGGATTCAACTTCATGTGGCTTTGAAATTGGCTTAATTTGGCTTCATTTGGCTTTGGATTTGGCTTTAAATTTGGAGACTGGTTTTTGCCTTGAATTCCGAGACTCGTTTTTGCTTTTGATTTGACTTCATTTGGCTTCGAATCTAAGTTTGGCTTTGAATTTGAATTTCACTTTATTTGCCTTTATTTCCCTTCATTTCCCTTCATTTGGTTCATTTGGCTTTGAATTTAAACTTGAATTTGACTTCATTTGGTTCATTTGCCTTAATTGACCTTAATTCACCTTAATTTGGATTCATTTGGCCCAATTGGCTTTATTTGGCTTAATATGGCTTCATTCGGTTCATTTGGTTCATTCGGTTCCTTTGGTTCATTTGGTTCATTTACCTTAATTTGGCTGTATTTGGCTGTATTTGGCTGTATTTGGCTGTATTTGGCTGTATTTGGCTGTATTTGGCTGTATTTGGCTGTATTTGGCTGTATTTGGCTGTATTTGGCTGTATTTGGCTGTATTTGGCTGTATTTGGCTGTATTTGGCTGTATTTGGCTGTATTTGGCTGTATTTGGCTGTATTTGGCTGTATTTGCCTTAATTTACCTTAATTCGGCTTAATTCGGCTTTGTTTGGCTTTATTTAATTCTGGATTCGTTTGGATTCGTTTGGATTCGTTTGGCTTCATTTGGCTTTGAAATTGCCTCATTTGGCTTCATTCGGCCTCAATTGGCTTTAAATTTGGATTTGAATTCGCCTTAATTTGTCTTGAATTCGCCTTAATTCGCCTCAATTTGACTTTGACTTTGCCCTAATTCGCCTTGACTTTAGCCTTTTTTGGATTACCGCCTGAAACCAGTTCCCATTTTTTTTTCTTAAATTTGCGCTGCTTAGCGCAATTTCCAATTCTGTGTTCCGTTTTCGTGTTCCGTGTTGCGTGTTCCGGGTTCCATTTTCCGTGTTCCTGCATACGCGCGTTTCACCTCTCGATTGTTTCACCTCAAACTTCTGCCCCTTTAAAAAAAACCCCCGCCAATTCCAGATCCCGCGAAATCCCGCCTCTCCAAACCCTTTTCTGACCAATCATTTTTAAGTATTTTTTAATCAACTTCCATAATTTTTAATCATTTTCTATAAGTTTCAATTTTTAATGTCGTGACTTCCGGGACGTTCCTGTATATGGCCGTATATGGACGGTTTTGGATGGATTTGGCCGGATTGGCCGGATTGGCCGGATTGGTCGGATTGGTCGGATCTGGACGGTTTGGTCGCAATTGGCCGGTTTGGTCGGATCTGGCCGGTTTCGGTCGGTTTGGTCGGTAGGTCGGTTTCAAGTAGTGAATCCTGCACACACCGCTCAACCTGGTGAAACTCGAAGGGGGTCGTCGTTGGCGCTTGTAAATTCTGGAAACATCGTTTTCTGCTTTTACTTTTTTTTTATGATCTTTTCTTCACATTATCATTTTCTGGTTTTCTGGTTTTCTGTTTTTTTTTTTTTTTTTTTATTTTTTTTTCCCATTATCATTTTCTGGTTTTTTGGTTTTCTTTTTTTTTTTTTTTTTTTTTTTTGATTTTTTTTTCCCATTTTCATTTTTTGGTTTTTTGGTTTTTTTTTTTTTTTTGCTTTTTTTTTTGATGGTTTTTGCTTTTGGGCTGGCTCCTGCATCTAACCCCTCGCTGTCTCTTGCTTTATCGAAGCTTGCTAATCGTTGGCCGTACGGTGATCCGCTTCGGTTACCGCTTTGGGCGATAGGCAGCCTACCCTATATACACTCCCGCTTATCGGGCTCCATTTTTTTTTTCTCCAAAACAACACAACACCTTAAAAAAAACCTTTTCCTCCCTTTTTCTTCCCGCCTGCACAGGCCCCTAATTTTATTCGTGCCCCATCGAAATATGGGGTCCTGCAGACAGTGAGGTGGTGCATATAATATCCTCCATAATACACAAAACTTACAATTGTATCTGCTTCAATTGCACATGAAACCCCAAGCTTCCAAGTTCAAAATCCTGGCCACATCACCCCACTCTGGTGAATTCCTCCTTCCAACACCTACTCACTACAGCGTGGGGGCGGGGGTCCTGCACACAATATACGAGCTCGTTTCTCCGAAACTCCATTTTTCTCAAGCACATCAATCCATTATTCCTCCATGCAACAACCAACATCGAAACAATACCCATTCTTCAAATCCCGTCGATTTGCAGTCGAAAGCTCACATCGCAAGAACAGGGCGTGCAGGATATCATGCACGGTCAGTATGTATCCCGGATTGCACTCGCAGAATGTCGCGCAGGGTGCGTGGTGCATGTACCAAGAAATGGAGCGGTGCATTGCACACTAAGAATCACGCTTTTTTCCTGCGCTATCAATGCACCTAAATAGGCGAGCTAGAGACGTCCCAACAACGGAATTTCAAATCCCGATCCACAGCTTCCCCGTTGGGATGGCACGGCAACATATTCCTTGTCTACCCCGCGCGACATCGTAAAAAAAACACTCGTGGAAAGCCACCAACTCAAAACTTCGACTTTGGGGAGATGGGGCTACGTGGCCCTAACATCGTGCCTTTGCCTTGCTTGATTATGACGGAACAATCCTGGACACGAGCCCCAAAAGTCGGGCCATTTATCCAGGTGTGCATATAAAGCCTCGGGTTTCTGCTGTTGTATTGATGCAAAGCAATGCGCAAAAGCATGCAACTGCAAAACCAAACATGCAGCGAGAGTACGGTAATCTTTCGCAACTCCATCTCTCCTCCAAAATAAACCGTCTCTCCATGTATCATTGAAAACGTATCCGCTCGAATGTCTATAGCTCAGCCTCTCAAGCGAAAAAAGGTCTCTTTTTCCTGTGTATTGGCGACGGGGGGCCGCTAAAGCAGGGGATATGTACGCGGGCAATGTATTAGGGGTATTTGGAGCCAAGCCTTTCTGAGTTATGAGCCCCAGCCATATCGAAGGGTTCAGAATTAGGGGAATGAAGCCGCTAGGAGGCTAAATGTGAAACGAGTTTTAACATGCAACAGAAAAAACAAGACAAGCTTAGTTTTAGTTTGAGTGAATCTTCTTTCAATGCACAGGCATCATGTGCATTGATGCAACCTTTACTATAAATCGGATACGTACAAGCGCTTATGAACCGGGCGCATGTGCCTGCCACCAACGAAACCCTGTCCGTTGTAACCATCGCACAATGTCACAATCACGCGTTAGCTGTCATTGCAAAAGTGTACTTTTTGGGTTTTAGAGCCCCAGTCTTCGGCTGTATACAGGCAAAAGCTTCTTTGAAAATTCCACAAAGTAAAGAAGTTTAGAATCGGCTCGCTTAGCCTGCCTCCAAATTAAAGAAATACTTCTTTGGCGGTAGGCTCATGCGGGAGAGAAAAAAACCCCTATTCATGGCCGTAAAAAAACGTCTTGTGAATTCTGCTGGCAGAAGTGCATTTACGATACTCATGCGTTCGCCATGGAAGCAACGAATGAGTGGTCGTAGGGAGAAGCAAGTAGGATGGGGCGCCGCACCCGTACACCAAGGAATTCGAACTAAAGAGCCCGGCTACGCTACGGCGCACGACCAGCGCCGCTCTTACAATGTGAGAGAAAACAAGCGCCATGCAGATATATATCGAGGCGCGGCTTTGTCGCTTGCAGATGCCTAAAAGAACCATTTATTGATGCGCAATTTTAGAGTTTAGTTATCAAGACGTGCCTTTACAATGGACGCGCACCTTTCACATGCATGGTAACAAGGCCAACTTTAATAACAGTGCATGAATACGGTTTTAGGGCAAGCGTTTCAGCCAAAGAATGGGCGTGGATGAGAGTCTGTCCGCGAAGGAAATGCATCCCTCGCGGAGCTCCACAATTGAATCTTGCATCATGCATTCAAGGTGACGACGCTATTGCGTCTTGTCGCTAATCCCACGAGAGATGCATCCGAACTGCAGAAATGCGTCGGCAATCCTGCGCTTAGCCCCTGCGCACCGCTTTATTATCTTCGCTTAATTTAAGATTTCGCGGCGAGCGCTATCGACCTTTCAGCCGAGCGGCACGATTGGGAATGTGCCGGGACCGACGCTGCTGGAAGACATACGCGCTTAGTTACAGCCGATGCTCCTTATGAGGCTTGCAGATCACCATGTGATAAGGTCAAGGACCAGCATGGAAAGTTTTCTATAAAGACGCTTTTAAAGACGTTTTTAAAGATATGCAGCGTATGCGCATACGAAGAAAATTCCTAATGCGGCAAGAAAACCGTGGAGAACGGCTTCAAAAAAACGTACTAATCCCGACCGAGTTGTTGGGTACATGCGCTTCAGTTCTGCCTCCAACATTACGAAAGCCTCTGGTTATGAAGGCGTGCCGAAGGCAAATACAGGACACTTATGAAACAGTACATACGAGAAGAGTCTAAATTCCTGTACTTGAAGATACGTGCGTCGACAAATCCACGAAAAGAGTCTGCAAGCATCGCTGGTTTACGGGGCAAGGGCTATGCTGTCTAGTTGACCTCGAGACATTGCAGGACGGAAGCGTGGAGACGAACAAACGGTGATTTTCAATGAGGGTACATTTCAGCACGGCGTATATTTCAGCACACCCTCCCAACCAGTACCAAAGAAGTAAGCCAGCGGCGGCAGAAAAAAGACATTTTAAAGGCGGGGAGGAGTGCATGTAACCCCAAGGTTTTCGAGGGCGTCACTGGCAGAGTCACTGGCGAAGTCACCGGAGAAGTCACTGGAAAATCCCAGAAAAACTGGAAAATCGGCAATATCGGCAAAATTTTATTTCCCCTCGGACGTCCGGTGACTTCTCCGGTGTCCCCTCTGCAGTCTGTTCCCCAAAAAAGACTAGTCTATTTAAAAATCCGGATTTAATTAAAAGTAGAAATTGAAAAAAAAAATGCAAGGTACAGGAACCCAGGACAGCCGGACAAGACGGACACCGTAACTCCAGGCTCAGTACTTTTTTTTTTCAGGTGCTTTTTCGTGCCAAGACATTCCAAAAAAAAGTATTCGTTTAGCACCAAGACATTTCGAAAAATCAAAATCACGTTACGGTTCCGTGGTTTCGTGTATTATATACAGTCCTGGCACTCAGTATACACTCCTGCCCCGAATCCTGCTACTCCTGGCCCGAATCCTACTGATACACTTGTAAAAATTGTACAAGAGTATTCTAATACTCCACTCTGCTGGTGTCTCCAGAAATGGGCTTGCAGGAGATTCTGCTTCATCTGGTGGAGAAGTTGTGGCCGTAAGTATAGGGACAAATCGCCAGGCAGAAAGTTCCAGGGTTCCGTAAGTCATCCTCCAATGATTAATCGTCTTATTAGTAGACACTACGACAGTACTACACTTCTAGACACTAGACACTGGTAGACACTGGTAGACACTAGTAGACACTACCAGACACTACTAGACACTAGACACTAGACACTAGACACTAGACACTAGACACTAGACACTAGACACTAGACACTAGACACTAGACACTAGACACTGGTAGACACTAGTAGACACTGGTAGACACTAGACACTACTAGACACTAGACACTACTAGACACTAGACACTACTAGACACTACCAGACACTACCAGACACTACACTAATTGCTGACAAAATACACACTACTTTCTTTTAATTTCGATATCGGTTTGCAAGTGCATATTCTGGAACATATTAATTCACGTGCTCTCTTTTAGAATACCAAACACTCACTACTGCAGTACTTGACATAAATTACAGATTTAGACATCTAGAGATTCAGAGATGGAGATCGAGAGACGGAGATAAATGGTGGCTCATGTATTGAACAGGGTGTACTGGTCTACATAATTCAGTCTGTGGCTGGATCAACCAATCAGTATCACCAACATAGTCTGGTTCCTCCAAAGGCTTTTCGTCGTCCCTGACGTTGTCTAATGAATTCGAGATCAAATTTCGAGATCAAATTTCGAGATTAATGGAGATGAGTTGGAATCACGAGACTTTCGCAGTTGCCGAGATTTACAGATTGGATCTTCTCTTGACGGCTAACAGCACCTTCCTACTCTCGATGGTTTCTCGGGATTGACCCAACTTTGTCTGATTCTCAGTTCCGGTTCTGATTCTCTGTTCCGGGTTCCGATTCTCAGGTGGAAATTCAGAAGTGGAAATTCGGGTTCAGAAGTGGAAGTTCAGAAGTTCAACATCAGAGTGTCCATTGATATTATATAGAGATAGAGATGGAGATGGAGATGGAGATATATATATGTAGAAAGAGCGAAATGGAGATATAGATATAGATATACAAATATACAGATATAAAGTTAGAGAGAGAGAGAGGTATATAGATATATATATAGAGAGAGAGAGAGAGAAAAAGAGAGAAAAAGAGAGAAATAGAGAGAGAAAGAGAGAGAGAGAGATGGAGATGGAGATATATATATATACAGATATACAGAGATACAGAGATAGAAATAGAGATGGAGATAAGAGATGGAGATATACAGATATAGAGAGGTATCTAGATATATATAGAGAGAGATATACGGAGATAGAGATTTGGAGATATACAGATAGAGAGATACAGAGATATATATATAAGAGATGGAGATAGAGATAGAGAGATATAGAGATAGTGATAGTGATATAGAGATAGCGATAGTGATATTGAGATATAGAGATTTGGAGATATACAGATAGAGAGATACAGAGATATATATATAAGAGATGGAGATAGAGATAGAGAGATATAGAGATAGTGATAGTGATATAGAGATAGCGATAGTGATATAGAGATATACAGATTTGGAGATTTCGGAGATAGAGAGATATAGATAGAGATAGAGATAGAGAGATAGAGAGAGAGAGAGAGAGATATAGATATATATATAGATAGATAGAGATAGAAAGAGGTATAGATATTTTAAGAGGTCAGGCGAATGATTAGATGTCTCGGGGCAAAATTCGCCTTGGCATATTCTCAAACTTGAGGAACAGAATGTGCCACCGGAGGATGTGGCTGCTCGCTCAGACGAGCTAGGCTTGTGCTCCTTCCACGAAAAGCTCTACGATTACGAACAGCACGTCTGGATTCCTAAGGGTGTCTATACCTTCGAAGACTTGATCAAGTACTATAGAGAAGAGATAGAGATGGAGATATACAGATATAGAGATATATATAGAGAGATAAAGATAGAGATAAAGATAAGTGATAGAGATAGAAATCGAGATAGAGATATAGAGATAGAGATAGAGATAGAGATGGAGAGAGAGATATAGATATATATATATATATAGATTGAAAGAGAGATAAGAGATAGAGATATACAGATATACAGATATCTATATATATAGATATCTGTATATCTGTATATCTCTATCTCTTATCTCTCTTTCAATCTATATATATATATATATACATATATAGATTGAAAGAGAGATAAGAGATAGAGATATACAGATATACAGATATACAGATATCTATATATATAGATATACAGATATACAGATGTAGATATAGACATATATAGATATATAGATATTCAGATATATATATATGGATATTCAGATATATAGAGATAGAGATAGAGAGATCTAGATAGAGATGAGAGATAGAGAGATACAGATTGGGAGATTTTGGACATAGAGATATATATATATGGATATTCAGATATATATATATAGAGAGAGAGATGGATATATATATAGAGAGAGAGAGATACATATATATATATAGAGAGAGAGAGATAAGAGATAGAGAGAGATGGAGATAAATACATATATAGATAAGAGATATACAGATATAGATATATACAGATATACAGATATATATAGAGAGATAAGAGGTATAGATATATAGATATATATAGATATACAGATTTGGAGATTTGGAGATATAGAGATATGGAGATATAGAGATATAGAGATAGAGATAGAGATATACAGATTTGGAGATTTTGGAGATAGAGATGGAGATAGAGAGGAACTGATTTCCGATTAGTGAATAAAAAAAGAGCCCATTTCTGCTTTTACTAAGACCGGTCCGTTTTTCTCCAAGACAATTGTAGCTATCGGTTTTTTGGTTGGAATTTCCAACTCTGGCCAGTCAATTAATTGTTTCCACGTCAATTACTTGTAACCTGGTCTGGGTGTAAACTAGTACTAGGAAATGGCTTTTTCCTGTCCTTCACTGAGCTGAGTCGCTACAGCCTTTTTGTTTTTCTTCATCTGTGACTTCAGTTCATGAAGAAGTGACACTGATTCTGAAGAAACTGCTTCTGAAGAAACTGCTTCTTGAACAATGGTTTTTGGACTGGAGCTTGGAACGGAGATTTTGGAACGGGAGATTCACTACTGATACTAATACTAATACTATAATGACTACTGATACTACCACTGATACTACCACTGATACTATTACTGATACTATTACTGATACTATTACTGATACTATTACTGACCACTACTATTGATACCACCATTACTATTACTGATACTATTACTGATACTATTACTGATACTATAACTGACTACTACTACTATTACTGGCTACTACTACTAATACTGATACTGACTACTGATACTGACTACGATACATAAACACCGGACTTCTTGGGTTGAACATTATGGTGGGAGATGGACTAAAACGCCATGAGCAAACGATGACAAGTAGTGCATTGGTCAGTCCATTGAAAACAACTTTTTTACTACTACCACTATTACTGACTACTATTACTGACTACCACATAGGAGCTCCGGAACGGGCGATTCTTGAAAGTGATGTTTCCAAAATTCTCTGTGATCTTCCAAAATTCTCTGTGATCTTCCAAAATTCTCTGTGATGTTTCCAAAATTCTCTGTGATCTTTCCAAAATTCTCTGTGATCTTCCAAAATTCTCTGTGATCCTTCCAAAATTCTCAACTGAGAGTTTGAAAGTGGAATGCTTTAAGCCGCAGTTTCAACTGGGACTTTGACCCAAGCAACTTGTCCTCGATTTTGATTTCATTTGGCTTCGATTTTGTCTTCAACTTTGATTTCTGGGATCTGCCGGGGATTCAGATTTCTGGAACTTCTGACTGGTAACTTCTCTGACTGGGCTCTGACTGGTAACTTCTCTGACTGGGCTCTTTGACTGGGCTGAACAATCTTCAGAAAGAAACTTTTAAAAAAAGTCTGTTAAGTAACCACCACCGGCAGCCGAACAGTTTGAGCCCCAATTTCCGCCTTCGTCGCCGCTTCTTGCTGCACCAGAACATAACGACCCGTTTGCATCTCCTCTCCGCTCTCCGCAACAAGAACAATACTTTCCAGAAACCCTTTGTCTTTGAAGATTCTCGGGACAGGAAAAAGTACCCCACGCCAAACCCTTCCTCGACTTTAGGCCGTTCTTCCTCGGCCCCGTGCCAAGTAATCTGGTTCTTGATTTAATGGAATGTTCATCAAAGTCCAAAGCTTGTGGAGACAAGACTGACTACTTTACCACTTCTACTATGACAAACTACTATTTCCTCACTGCTCTCACTGACTGCTGCTACACTATTATTAATGACTACTGCTACTTATACTACTTCTGATTCTACACTACTGCTTCTATGACCCACCACTTCTACTACTATTATGACTGACTACTATTAGTAACTACTAGGGTTAAGAACTGAAGAACTAAGGATTAAGGACTAATACTACTCTCTTAAGATAACTACGAAGAACTAAGGACTAACTATTAGTACTCCTACGACTACTACCACTTTTTCATGACTGACTACCACTAAAAATACTAATACTACTACTATCAAATAGACGTTTTCAACTGTTACTAAGAACTGACTACTACTACTAAGTACTAGGCTTAAGAACTGAACGTCCAAGGACTGACTACTACTCTCCACTACCACTTTTACATGACTGACTACTTTTTTATGACTGACTACTTTTCCAGGACTAACTGCTTCTACTACTGTGAATAATCGATACTTCTACACTACTTCTACTAATACTGACTACAACTACTAATTACTACTAGGGTTCAGAACTAAAGGACAAACTAAGCACTAATACTGCCTCTATGGAGATAACTACTACCTCTACTACTATAGCTGACTACTTCTACTACTAAGACTGACTTCTTCTACACTACTATGAATGACTACTACTACTAATACTCACTACAGGTTATTCCTACTACTAATACTACTACTAAAAGTATTAAACGAACTATTGACTACTACTACTGTCTACTGTCTACTCCCACTTCTAAGGACAGACTACGACTAATACTACTACTACTACTAAAAATACTACTACTACTACTTATACTACTTCTTCACTACTAATACTACTACTACTAATGGTATTAAAACTGACTACTACTACTGATTACTGACTACTGACTACTAAATTTTAGGGTTAAGAACTGAAAGACCAAGGACTGACTACTACTCTTCAGGCTGAGTACTTCTCTACTACTGACTACCTATAGTCTTAATACCAACTGTAGACTTCTACTACTAATACCCACTACAATTTATTCTCACTTCTAATACGGACTACTAATAGTACTAAAACGAATCACTGACTACTACTTTAAGTACTGACTACTACTTTAAGTACTGAGTACTACTCTACTCCTCATTTTAGATATCTACTAAGGACGAAGGCCTCATATCTATTAGTACTACTCCTACTACTACTACTAATTTTCCATGACTGACTACTTCTAAGGACTCACTATTAATAATCCTATTACTTACTACTTCTACCACTGACTACTAATGACTACTACTACTACTACTACTACTATGAATGCTTGATTATCTTCTTCGGCACTACTGCTACTCTTCCCTATTTCTAAGGACTGACTACTACTACTACTACTACTTTTCCATGACTGACTACTAATAGTCCTTATACTCACTACAGACTACTCTCACCTCTAAGGACTACTACTCAATATTGCTACTACTAATAGTAGTGACTTCTAGTAGTACTAAAACAATATATCGACTGCTCTGACTACTACTACACTACGATGACTGACTACTACTACTAATAGTACTATTCCTACGACTAATACAGACGACTCCCACTTGTAAGGACTGACTACTCACTTTAGAGAACCACTACCAAGGACTGAGGACTAACTACAACTACTTCTACTTCCACTACTATGACTGGCTACTCTGATTGGCTACTTTGACTCATCACAGGTTCTACACTTTCTCTACAATACATTGACTGACAACCACGGCTACTACTAATTCTACACTACTCTGACTGGCTACTTCATTTCCATGCCTGGCTACTCCCACCCTTTATTCTACACTACTACTATGACCAATCACTACTACTACCACTGATGACTGGTTCTACTACTACTACTAATTTTACACTACTATGACTGACGACTCCTGCTTCTAAAGTAGTAATACTGACTACTACTGTCGAATCCACGGATCTTAACTGTTACTAAGAAGTGACGACTACTAGTGCTCATAAGTATATAAGTAATAATTACTATAATTTATTTGTATAAAGATGTTTTATCTGTAGTACATATTTAGGTGACCATACTGAAGCCGTTTAAAATAAATACATGGTTTTTATTGATTTGTTCTTAGTGAACTTTTAGTGTTTGCTCTGTATCATTAAATCCTATGGAAATTGCCATGTCTGGACCACCTGTTGGTATAGAAGCTATATCCCCAAGTGGAGTCCCTTTATTAAATACGATCATTTTATTACCATCTGGTGATACTATAACTATGGGACATCATGCTTTAATTAATAGTAATAGAAAATACATTTATTTGAATTCATGTTTTCTTCGTTTACTATAATGTATTAACAGAGTACTCACTAACACTGACTACTACCACTATGACTGACTAATAAAACTCACTACAGACTACTCCCACTAATAGTACTACTTCTAATTCTAAGGGCTACTACTACTACTACTACTTCTACTACTATAGCTGACTACTCCCACTTCTAAGGACTGACTACTACTATGACTGATCACTACTACTACTACTGATCACTGGCTCTACTTCTACTCTGACTGACTACTTTGCCTGATTATTTTGACTGGCTACTCTGACTGATCAATACTTCTACGCTTTCTCTACAATAAATGACTGACTACTATACTGCTAGGGCCAAGAACTGAAGAAACAAGGAGCAAGGACTACTACTCCTCATTTTAGATAACTACTTCTATGACTGGCTTCTGAATCTACATAACTACTTCTATTTTTACACTTCTACTGCTACTAATAATAGTCTTGAAACGAACTATTGACTACTACTACTACTACTACGGCTTCTACCCTGACTAACTACTTACTGACCACTTCTTTTCCATGACTGACGACTCCCACTTCTAAAGTACTAGTACTGAGTACTACTGTCGAATACACGGATCTTACTGATACTAAGAACCAACGACTACTACTAGTACTTACTACTACTGACTACTACTACTCTGTCGGACTGCTCTGACTGACTACTTATAGTACTCACTACAGGCTACTCCCACTAATAGTACTACTTCTAATTCTAAGGACTACTACTACGTCTACCACTTCTACCACTTCTACAATACATTGACTGATCACTAATCTACTTCTACTACTACTACTTCTACTATAATTGAATACTCTGACTAATTACCACTTCTACACTTTCTCTACGATAAATTGACTGACCACTAATTCTACTACTTCTACTCTGACTGATTACTTCTTTGGCTCACTTTGTCATTTCAGGAACTCCTAAACCTCCTCTTCAACTATTCTTCTTTTTTTTTTTTAAGTTTCAGGAATAATACATTTACGCAGTTCTATATTTACATATACATTTATATTTATCCAGATACCTTATCCACCAGCCAAGCTTGTACTTTGTACTTTGTATTTTTACGTCACCAGAGCCTATCCTATATATTCTTATTATCCTATTTAAGACTATATGAATGAGTGTTTTTTATGCAATTTCTTTTGATCACTTGACCCGAACCTCTTATAACGTCAAGAATTTTAGGTAATAGTTTCTTAGTATTTTTCTGTCCAACTTTAATTCCTATCACCTTTATTCTTCGATATTTATATTAAAGACTGCAGATAGATCCTTTAAGCCATTCTCATCAATGCTTCGATAAATCTATACTTATACAATGTAGTTTATTCATAAACTTGCCATTGTGATCCTTGAATATATTGATTTCTCAAATAAGAATCAATGTAGAATCTAGAGTCTTTAGAATTTGATGATTTTCCAATCCCCACTTTTCAAAAAAATTTTGACCATCGGAAACATCTTTAAGCTTTCATCTGAGAAGTTGATTTTTGGAGGACTCGAGCTCCATTATCTTTGATTTTCTGGAAACTGTCCAATAGACAATTGGACAAATGGACAAATAGACAAATAGACAAATGGACAAATGGACAAATGGACAAATGGACAGAAACCTGGTATGGTCCTTGGAAATGATGAGTTTCTAATGCTTCAACTGCAAAACCCGGGGACTGCACCTAATCAGTAGAGTCACCCTTCCTTTGCATCTTCTCCTTTTTAAAGGGCCGATAGAGTTTTTCAGTTAAACTGTGAACTGCTGGTACTGGGGTTTCGGTGCGGCGGCACTTTTTCCGTTTTGGGCCATGTTCTGTGTATAACGCCACTTATATGCAGTCCACGTCAGATTCGAAGCAAAACAATCCTTGAAGCCCAAACCCACGATTGGTCAAAGTCTCTGATATTGGAGACACTCTAGGTGAAAGACGCTTGGGAAGACTCTGGGTGAAAGACTGGGGAAGACTTTTGGTGTGGTCTGAATGGCGGTGGTGTACCGATGTACCTATGTGCAGTCGCGCGCACTTATACCATCAACACGCTCTTCTCCTCCAAACTCCTCCGCAGCTCCAAATGGTTCAAATCAACGAAATCAAAGAGCAGGACAAAAGCGCCCGCAGCGCCACCCACACACACATCAAGGGCCTCGGGCTCGACGAAAACGGGCTCGCCAAAAAGGCCGACGGCGGCTTCGTGGGCCAGGCCGAAGCAAGGGAAGCCTGTGGCATCATCGTGGACCTCATCAAAACCAAGAAAATGAGCGGCAAAGCGATTTTATTGGCTGGGCCTCCCGGAACCGGAAAAACGGCATTGGCGTTGGCCATCCTGCAGGAATTGGGGCCCAAGGTGCCCTTTTGTCCAATTGTGGGAAGCGAATTGTATAGCGCCGAGGTCAAAAAGACTGCTGCGTTGATGGAAAACTTCCGCAAATCCATTGGCTTGCGCATCAAGGAAACAAAGGAAGTGTATGAGGGAGAAGTCACGGAACTCACGCCGGAAGAAGCCGAAAACCCGTTGGGGGGTTATGGAAAGACGATCCTGCATGTGGTCGTCGGCCTCAAGACCGCAAAGGGCACCAAATCGCTCCGTCTCGACCCCAGCATCTATGAAAGTATCCAAAAAGAACGCGTGGTGGTTGGCGATGTCATCTATGTGGAGGCCAATACCGGAGCAGTCAAGCGCGTGGGGCGCCTGGACGCCTATGCCACGGAATTCGACTTGGAGGCCGAGGAGTACGTGCCTTTACCAAAAGGAGAAGTCCACAAGAAAAAGGAAATCGTCCAGGAGGTCACGTTGCACGATTTGGACGTGGCCAATGCCCGGCCCCAGGGCGGGCAGGACGTCTTGTCGATGATGGGCCAATTGTTGAAGCCCAAAAAGACCGAAATCACCGACAAATTGCGTGCCGAGGTCAACAAGGTGGTGGCGAAATATATCGACCAGGGCGTGGCCGAGCTCATCCCGGGCGTCTTGTTCATTGATGAAGTCAACATGTTGGACATCGAGATCTTCACCTACTTGAACCGCGCCTTGGAGTCGTCCATGGCCCCCATCGTGGTCTTGGCTTCCAACAGAGGCATGACCACCGTCAGAGGCACCGACGACGACACCAAATACCCCCACGGGTGTCCGCCCGATTTGATCGACCGGTTGTTGATAGTCAAGACCATGCCGTATGAAAAGGACGAGATCCGCGGCATTCTCCTGAAACGGGCTTCTTTGGAGAAACTCAACATTGCGCCCGATGCCTTGGACAAATTGGCATACCATGGAGTCAACTCGTCGTTGCGGTACGCTTTGCAATTGATGGCTCCTGCAGGTATCTTGAGCAAAACCTTCAACCGGAACGAGATTGTGCTTTCGGATGTGGAAGAGTGTGAGTCGTTGTTCTTGGACTCCGCCCACTCTTTGCAAATCTTGGAGTCCACCAAGGGTTACCTTTAGTCGGTGTATGCCGGTCTGGGTATGGTTGCCTGCATATAACGTTAATACTGTATCAAAGTAAAAACAACCGTAAAACCAATCATAGTCCAATATAACTAGGTCCATGACCAAGCTAGTGTTCAGAGACACCATTGAACTGGTAAACTTGTTTGGGCCAATATACAGGATTTAAACTTCCCAGCTAATTCATCCCAAAGCAGAACCCAAAACGGAAAGTCCGCTAAAACATCTGGATCCAGCATCAAAATGGTCACAAAAATGGGTGGCTTTTTGAGTATGCTCTTCATAGATCCATATCAAGTCACGTGTTCATGAAATCCGCTCCACAGCCTGTTCTTATCTTTCCCGTTCTTATCTTCCCGTTTTGGGTTAAACCAAGGTATTTTTGAGCCCATAAAAAAATTATAGGGAATGGTTCATCTGGGGAGGTGCCCCTTTATATATGCCTGGGGATATGCAATCCTGTATGTACCTGAAACACATGTAGGTACAAACACAAGACCATAAGCATGCAGGAGGGAAGCAGGTTCTCCTTATTCTGAATCGGGTGGTCTGTTTCGTAAAAAGCCTAGCAGCTGTGGATAGGTACATGCTTGTATGCAGGTGGAGGGGGTCCAGAATGGTCCATAATCAGTTTAGTTTCAGACCTCCAAATAAAGACTTTTTTTCTTGAACCTAATGAATACCCTTTGCTGGAAAAGAGGTAGATGGGTCCAGATAAATTGTAAAAACACTCAAGTTCAAATATGATATGAGCACTCATTCCATAATCAACTGAAACTAGTAGTTTTGGTATTGAAAGAATGGTCGAAACAACCAGTCAAACGTCCTTTTTGAAATAGTTCCCTTTTGTGTTTTTGAATTCTTTTCAATCCTCTGTTTTCCTCAAAGCACTGAACCCGGTACTAGTCCCATCTCACGAAACCACAGTCCCATGTCCAATCTTTAGTATTCAAACCATCCATATTATCCAAACCCATGGCCCCGAGCCCAATATTTCAATGGGAGAAATCCTTTTTCAATCGGGTAAATATTGATGAAAATTCAAGCTCTCTGGGAGGTTCTCCTCCTGGAAGAATTGCTAAGGAATCCATTGTGTCCTGCACATAGCCGTATTTTCAAGTTGTCAACATAGTATAGTCAATTTTGAAATAATCTCCAAGATATAAATTGACCTTTAATATAAAGGAAAGAAGAAGGGAAAAGAAAGAAAGAATGGAGAGAGAAAAAGAGGGGTGTTGGTGGCGTCAAAAATACGATTATAGAAATGGCGGGCGCGTGCGACTTTATATACCCCAGGATATTTTTTTGCAGCATGTTTCTTACGGCCCCTCCACCCCTCGTTTCAGAATGGTGGCAAACGCATGCACACAAAAGCGTCACAAAAGCGTCACAAAAGCGTCACAAAAGCGTCACAAAAGCGTCACAAAAGCGGCACAAAAGCGTCACAAAAGCGTCACAAAAGCGGCACAAAAGCAACACAAAAGCGTCACAAAAGCAACACAAAAGCGGGGGGGAGAAGTATATAAGAAGCCGCATTTCCCTTCCAATTTGCATGCATCTTTTTTTCCTAAAGCTTGGCCCTCGCCCCTTTGGCTTTTTAAAACAGAGACATGCACCGAAAGGACTAGAGCTATGGTGTCAAATCCTTTATGATCTTTTTCAAAATTCAATAATAAACCATTAAATTTGACTAGGGATCTCCAACATTTCTCAGCTCAATAAAGTGGTTCCGGCTGTTATGAAGATGGTAAGTCAATGAATACCAATTACTGACAATCAGTTTGATGAGAAGATTTGAAACCAACTTTGAGCGGGTTTTCCCTAGTCTAACGCTCTGGGGATATGTTTAATGGATGTTACCGCCTATTAACACACTGTTACTTATTATAGGGTTACTAAAGCTATTACTACTGACTAGTGCTACTGACTACTAATCTACATTGGGATTTGGTAGTAATAGTCGGTAATAATATACTACTTACTTATAGTTCACAGTCAGTGTGGTGGTGGACATGGAGAATGCTAAGACTCCATCTATACAAACTTCCTTTAATGGTATTATTCAATGAATCTACTGATTATCGCCCGTTGTGTTGTTGTTTAAAACCATGCTAGTGCCAATTATTGCATTCACGAATCACTATCCCAATGGTTCCATGGTAAGACTTGCTTACTGGAGAAGCAGTGGAAAAGGGTCTTCAAAGTGGTACCCAAGAGCAGAACGCCAGAACCAGAACTCCAGAATCATGTGACTCAGTCTCCAGTTGAATGATGACTATGAAATGCCAATCGATCTGACTGCCCCTGGTTTGACCAAGAATCCTTTCAAAAGGAATCTATCTTACGATCTGTTTCTTCAAGGATCTGTATCTTCAAGGATGTCTATCTTAGGATCTCTATCTTAGGATCTCTATCTTGAAGAACTCTGACTGACAAAATGAGAAGGAATTGATTGAGTTCCTTCTCAATCCCTTCGTCCGTCTCCCAATCTCCTTAACTCTCCAATTGACCCAAGGACGTGGCTTCGCTCAAAAACTCCTGTGCAGTCACGATATCGGTGCTTCCATACACCACGTTTTTGGCGGGGCGGTTGGGCTGGCTAGCCCATTCCGTCAAGTTGTGGTACTCCAAATAATTACCACCGCCAACCACAAAGACCACGGCATTGTCATAGCTCTGGCGCTTGGGCGGCTTCAGGTGGCCGCCACGTGACTTGGGGTCGAGGTAGAGGTACTCGTCGGTGATCTGCACCGAGTTGCTGGACGCATGGTTGGGTTCCATGAGCGCCTCGACGATGTTGGTGATGGGAAGCGACTTTTTGTCGGGCAACAACTTCTTCAAGCCGCTGGCCAACGAGGTGATTCCCTCGGAGATGCGGCCTTCGGTGAGGCCGTACAACTTGGAAGAGAGACCCGTGAAAAGCGCCGAGTTGTTCTCGTTGAGCGGCGTGCCGTTGGAGGTGTGTTGCTCGCTCAACGTGACGTTTTTCGACAACTTGGCGATCTGCTTGAACTTGACAATGTACTTGAAAGCAGCCATGTCAATCTGGGGGTACTTGGAGGCGAAGATGGCCTCGCAGTCGGCCACAAATGCTGGCGGCAAGTCGGCGAGCAAGTTCAAGATCAAGAAGGTGCGGAGCTTGTCCAGGGAATTGTCCCTCTTGGAGTCGCTTTGCAACAAGTCCAAGAACTCGCTCTGCACCTTTGGGTTGGAGTAGTTCTGCTCCACCTCGAAGAACTTGTCCAAGGACCGGGCCTCCAACTCCTTCAAGAGCGACGCAAGCACGTCCATGTGCATGTCCAACGTGACCTTTTTGCTGGTCAACTCGGGCAACGCCTGCACCGCCTGCTGGATGAGCAGAGTGTCGGTGTTTGCATTGGGGTCGATGTCGTTGAGCGACAGGATGCCCGTGCGGTTGGTCAACTCCTGGGCCTCTTTCTTATAGAGGTTCAACTCGATGTCGGCGTTTTCCACCACGTCCGGGAACGGCAACTGGGAGTTTTTGTTCCAGAAGAAGTCCTTGGGGTCCACGTCATACGCCTTGACTTCCGGAGCATCGCCGTACTTTGTGATTTTGATGGTGTTGCGCCGCAAGTGGAACACGTCGCTGACCATGCACTGGTAGATCCAGGAGTGGGAGAACATCGAGGCAATGTCGATGTTGCGGTCCAAGAGGATCAACACGGGCCGGTGCTGGAGGGCCAGCGGCGCCGAGAGCCCGGAGTTGGACACATAGTCCCGGAGCTTGGCGTGCAACTGCGTGGCCACGAGCTCCGCCGGGCCGTTTTTCGGGCACCGGATGATGGGCACCGCCTCCATGGTGATGAGCGTGGCCAAGAGGCCATCGGCGATCTGATTGGCCAAGCCATGGATCATGTCCTCGGAGGATCCCGGGCTGTTGAACTGCACAAACACCCGCGGCACGTCGAGCGAGAACAAGTTGCGTTCCGTCACGATGAAGTCAAGGTACTGGTCGTACACTTGTTTGATTTTGCCGCCCATGCCACACAAGGAGACTTTTTTGGCGAATTCCTCCAAGAGCTCGCGCTCGATCTTCAGCGTGAAGTTGATGAAGAAGGATTCGTACTTTTCGTGCTGCAAATCCTCGATAATTACAGCCACATTTTCAGGGGTGGGCTCGACGAAATAAATGGCGGGAACATCGGGCAACGGCGCTCTGGCGGCCGAGATTGTGCAGTGGACGGTGATGCCACAGCGCAAGAGATCGTTGACTCTTAGGATGGACGAGATGACTGCCTGGGCTTTTTTGTCCATGACCAAAACCTTCCATACGATTTCCTCGCTTTTGGACGCCAACGTGAGGTCGGGCGCGCCGTCTTTGTTGAGGTGGAGCATGCGCTCCAAGGCGCCTGGCGGTTAGTAAGGCCTAAATAGGAAGGAGGGGGGGACATACTGATCTGGCGGTCTCTGAGCGTGGTATCAGACATGGCGTGGAGTAGTGGTGTGTTGTTCGTGGTGAGCACTGCGCGCCAGTACACAGGACATCGGTACACCAACATCAGTACACCCCAAACCTGTATATTGTATTTGGGCCCGTACACCAACCTGTATATTGCAATTGGGCCCTTTCACCCGTTTCTACGCCAAACCTGTATATTGCACGTTTGTACACCTGTACACCCGCCGAACCCCCTCCAAACCCACCCCGTCCCTCTTTAACAGCGTTGCTCCAGGGGAATCCAGTGACGTCACGCTGGCGAATCATGACGTGATGTCGCAGCGCAGTGACGTTAGTCAAAGTCTAATCGCACTTCCTTTCGCTTGCTTGCATATAAGCGGAGTCGGCGCACGGTGTGTCGTACATGTAATCGAGGGCCTCAAATGTCGTAACCTCCCGAATGTCGTCGACCCCTAAACCTCGTATTGGCACGTGCCAAACACCAAAAACCACCAAAAGCCACCAAAACACGCACCAAAACAAAACACCACTACATCCGTACATCCGTACACCACTACACCACTACATCCCTACACCATCAACACTTAAAAAACCCCCAACGATTCCGTGGTGAGACATTGCTGCAATATACGGATATTCGGAAGACATTGTTTCAAGAGCGAAAGATATCAACGGCCGTGCATATTGTGTGCAGGCTGCGCAGCATTGTCCAGTAAAACCCGAGCCCAAGGAATTCGCTCACATATAGGAGCGCCTTTCGCATGCAGCCGGATCATGGAAAAAGCGTACTAAACCAGCCTGGAGGATGGGGCACCTGCACACAGTGGGGATACATGCGGCGCGCATGCAGGTGCGTGTGCGGGCGCTGCGGAATCGGGGAATGAATAGGGCCTTATCTGAGGTCCAATGAGCGGACCACATTTGGCCGCTCGAAAGCTCAAGGGAGGTGACGACATTTCGTAGATGTGCGATATTGCATATACGAAGGGGATGCAGAAATGTCGTCCTTCCAGCGTTCACAAACCTTCAACACCGCATCACCTGACCTTCTAGTCACCTGACCTTTTCGTCACCTGACCGGCTCGTCACCTGACCACCACGTCACCTGACCATCTGGTGGTGTATAGGTGCAGAATGTCGCAGCCGTCTATTAAAGCATACCATGGTAATACGTTTGGTTCACGACATTACATGTCTCATATTTGTATAATTTTATGTCCCAATGTCGCCATGGAGACACGAGCGATATTTCCCATACATGTTTCATCACGATCAGAAACCACCCGACATTGTCGCAGTGTCGCGGTATTCAGACTGTTGAGAGCAAATGTTGCAATCGAAGTCTTGGTCTATGTCAATGTCCGCCAATGTCACTGAATGTCGGTCAATGTCGCTGAATGTCACTGAGTGTCGGTCAATGTCGGGTCGGTCACTATATGTCTCATAAGTCTATTCCATAGTGTCATGAGAATGTCGCAAGTCTATGCCACTCCATGTCTCACACGTCTATGTCTCATGAGCCAATGACTCTTCTCGTGACAATGTCGCCGTCCGTCTGACGTCCCGCATAAATCCTCAGTCCATGGCCATGGCCAGTCCATGTCTCATGGATAAATGTCTATCTCACGAGCCAATCTGCATGTCCATGTCCATGTCCCATAGAATGTCGCATCTGCATGTCTCCATGTCTGCCATGTCCATGTCTACCATGTCCATGTCCCATCGAATGTCCCATAGAATGTCGCAAACGTATATGTCCATGTCTGTCCATGTCCATGTCCATGTCCCATAGAATGTCGCAAACGTATGTCCATGTCTGCCATGTCTACTGGTCGCTGCGGTACTCGACGATGCCTCGTAGCACCTTGATCTTGCCGTATACGTCATGCTCAATGGTATTCTCCTCGCTCTTGACCTCCTTGGGCTTGTTCTTGTGCTCCGTGCCCGGCTTGGGCCAAGTGCAGGTCAACCGGAGCCGAAGGCACTCCGTACACTTGGGCCGGGTTTCACAGCACCGTTTCTTCCGCTGGCGGCACGTAAGGCAGCCCATTCGAGACCGCTTGGCCACCTTGCCCAGCCCGCCCACGCTCGGCGTCACCTCCCCGTCAAAATCGTCCTTGACGCCGCTCTCGTCCTGGGAGTCGCTGCTGAGAGACCCGTGGGACCCGTGCGTCCGGCCCCGCTGTTTCTTGCCGTCGCCGATGTTGCTGACGTTATTGGGTAGTTGCGCCATGACTCCCACGGCCCCGTGGTTTCCGGTTCCGATGTTTCCGGTTCCGATGTTTCCAGTTCCGATGTTGCCGATGGCTGCAGCGGCTGCGGTTCCGATGTTCCCGACGGTTCCAGCGGCTCCAACGGCGGCGATGGCGTTAGCCGCCAGGCCCGGAGCACCAGGCCCACCAGGCCCGCTGGTTCCGCTGCTGGAGGGGTGGCGTACGCCGATGGCGAACTGGTCCCATTGGTCGGCGTGCATCTGGAAGTTGCCGTAGTTGTTGTTGATGATTTCGCCGGGGCCGAGGGCGTAGCCGGGCATGGGCATTTGGCTGTACGCTTGGGGGAGCCCTCGCATCATGGTCATGCCGCCGACGCCGACGTTGTTGACGGCGTTGTTGACGGCGTTGTTGACGGCGTTGTTGGCGCCGACATTGACGTTGTTGTTGCTGCCGACATTGCCGGTGCCGACATTGCCGACATTGCCGACATTCGTCGCTATGATGCCGTTGCCCATGCCGGCGCCGCCGAGACTGCCGTTGACCGCAGCCCCGGGGACTGGCAGCGTTTCGGCGCCTCCGTACTTGGAATCATACGGCTTGCCCTGGCTGTAGTACTGCTGTTGTAGTAGGTTGGGTTGTTGCGGCCGCGACATTTGCGGTTGCTGCGGCAAGGGCTTCGGGAGCGGCTGGGAGGGGAGCTTGGATCGGGCCGGGGTGAGCTCGTCGCCGGCGCCGGCGGTCGCCGTGGTTTGGTATTGCCAAATCGGGGTTTGGCTGCTCATAGTTCTGGGGTTAGTAGATGTCGCATGGGGCGGCTGCTGCGGGGCGACATTGGGGAACCGCGTCGAGGCCTCGGAAGGTGGGTCCATGGCCGTATCTCGTGTCGTGCTGGGCCGGGCCGTGTCGGGTCCGTGTCGTGGGGGTGTCGTAGGTGATGTCGTGAGTTCGTATGTCGCGTCGTACCATCGAGGAGACTCACGATCCGGGTCGTGACGATACCCATGTCGTGGGGCCCATGTTGTCAAGACAGCCCAGGTCAGCATTCCCCGGCATGAAACACACTGGGACACTTTGGACTTTGGCTTGGGGAGATCTCACGACATCAAGTGGACATTCGACATTCGACATTCGACATTCGACATTCGACATTGGACATGGGACATTTGTAGACATGGCACGTTCCACAACACGTGCAAGCGGCTCAGGCTCACCGAAAACAGCTTTGGGCGGAGAAAACAACATACGGCTAAAAAGGATCAAATGCATGAACTGCTCGTGGGCAAGGAATATCTGAGTTGATTCGTAGCAGTGGGCGACAATGTCGTGGACAAACTAACTAGAAGAAAAGAGTTGACACTAGGAAGGACACAGAAAAGTGGAGTAGTAGGGAAAACTCCGAACGCATTGCAGTAGTATCTGGGTCAGGTACTAGATATAAAGGCATATGCTTAAACGACTAAGGAAAAGCAAACACTGCATGAAGAAACCAAATACATAAAAAAAAAAATAAAAAAAATAAAGAAGCACAAAAAAAAAAAGCCAAGGACGCCTTTTCCTCGCCCTGCCATGCGGGTCCGTGCGTCATGTATGTCTCTCTCTCTCTCTCTCTTTCTCTTTCTGTATGCATCTGCATGCACGCCGTCTTATGCAGTGCAGTATTAGGTGCCTCCTTGGTTGGGCTTCCATCATGACTTTTTTCGCCCCCCTCCGATTCTAGCCCGGAATTTGGACCGCGCGTCCTCCCACTCTCGGCTTTGGCTCCTCTTAGGTTTTTTGTTGCATTGCGGTCGCCTTCCAATGTGCTTCCGCATCCGGCACAGTGGGCGAAGCACCGGTGCTTTGCGCAGAATGCTTCAACTTTAAATTATTGCGAACTCAATTTGAATGGGGGAAACCATGTTGTTCCTGCATGCACGGGCCTTAACCGCTCTGCTGCTTGGTAAAAAGGTGCTCTTCTGGGGCTCCTGTTGCTGAAACACGTCGTTGGCCTGAGCACGGCTGTTGGCGGTCTTTTTGCGGTGGAAAAAGGCTGGCACACGTGATCCGGCCACAAATTCTCTTCTGCATGCACAATGTGAATCTGTAATTCTTTACGCACTGCGCTGCACGCTTGGTGTGCTTAATGCTCATGTGCCATCCATGGCTCTCCAGATGCCCAGTACCCCTCAGAATTTGGCGCTGATGAAATGTTTCAGGGCAGTATGTTATCAGACCATTTAAGCTTGCAAGTGCTTGGGGTTTGGCGCCTGCACCTACGCCGGGGCGCTTGCGTCCGTGGCCCAGTAGTCCGGACTTAACTCTAGGCTACATGCATAAATTAGGGCTTTTCGGGCATGACGGTGCCTCCAGAGAAGTCAACATCGAGAGACGCACCGTCGCGACGCCATACTTGCGTACATCCCCGGCTGGAACACCAGTACCTCCGCGATGGAAACCGCACATCAGTACACCACGGCCCCGCCCTCCTCACAAGTTACCAACCCATCAAATGCCCCGCGCACCAGTACATCCCGCACCACCAAAACATACGAGAAAATCACACCAAAACACACCAAATCATACCAAAATACCCATAAATGTCCTGAATTCCACCCAAACGTAAAATCCTCTTCCTTATGCAGGAAAATGATATGCAGTTCACCATCTACGCAATTTTTTTGGTTTTTTTCTGGCGTTTATAGAGCATTTTCCACCTTTTTCCGTGTTCCAGGACGTATTTTGCACCCTAATCTCCAAAAATGTCCCCACAAAACGGAAAAAAATCGTGAAACACAGCAAAATTCGTAAAACCCGTACATTCTTGTCCAAAGTATGAAAACGTCGTCTACAGTAAAGCGGGTTGGGTTTTTGTCTCGTCTTCTCGTCTTCGCTGCGCACGTGCACGTGATGTCCATGGCCCTACTCCTGTACGAACCACTACACCACCACCTCCAATCACTTTTTACTAGACACTTCTTAGACACTTTTTGGACACTTTTTGGACAATTTTTGGACAATTTTTGGACACTTTTTGGACACTTTTTTGACACTTTTTAGACACTTTTTAGACACTTTTTGGACACTTTTTTAGACACTTTTTATTAGACACTTTCTATTAGACACTTTTTAAGACAACTCACTACTAGACAAATATGTTTTAGACACTTTTTATTAGACAAATTTGTTTTAGACACTTCTTCATGAGACACTTCTTCATGAGACACTTCTTATTTAGACAAATTTGTTTTAGACATTTCTTATTTAGACAATTTACTATCAGACAACTTATTATTAAACGAAAAACTATTTAGACAAATGACTCTTTAGACAACTTATACTTTAGGCAAATTAACATTAGACACTTGATATTTAGACAGCTTATTATTAGACAAATTATTATTAGACAATTTACTATTAGACAAAATATTACTAGACAAAATACTATAAGACAATTTATAATTAGACAGCTTATTTAGACAGCTAATTAATAGTATACGACTTTTCTTCACGTTTTCATCTCTAGATTCACTCTTTATTCCTTTATTTTGGACTGATGGGGTATAATTGGATGCAAAAAAGTGCAAATGGAGTAAGATACAGGATCATAGTGTGTAATGTGGTTCGTGGAAAAAGTATTTTAAACAGTGGAAACCGTGGAAACCGTGGAAAATAGTGAAAAATCGGTGGAAAATGGTCATAAATAGGGTAGAAATGGTGTTTTTTAGTGTAAAAAAGTGGAAAATGGAGAAATTAAGGGTAGAAATCGAGGAAAGTGGAGTAAAAAGGGTATAAATGGTGGCATACTGGCTAAACATGGTGGAAAATGGACATGAATAGTGTTTTATAGTGTTTTCTAGTGTACAAAAGTGAAGAATAGAGAGAAATAAGTGTACAAAAGTGGGAATTAGAGAAGAATCAGTGAATAAATAGAGAAAAATACTGTAGAATCGTGTAAAATTGGAGTAAATAGTGATTTGTAGTGTAATAGTGTATAATGGTAAATAAAAAGTGGAAATAGTGGAAAATAGAGAAAAAAAAAGTGGAAATTAAGAGGAAAGTAGAGTAAAATTGGCATAAATGGTGTATAAATGGTGGAAGGGTGGTGGAAAATGCTAGAAATCGATGGATAAAAAGGTATAAGAGTTGAGAGTAGAGAAGACCAAGTGGATAAATGGTGGGCAAAAGAGAGAAAAGGTCAGAAGTAGTGTTTAATAGTGTTTATAGTGTTTATAGTGTTTATAGTGTTTGTAGTGTTTTATAGTGTTTATAGTGTGTATAAAAGTGTATAAAAGGTGGAAAATAGAGAACAATAAGGGTATAATAAAGTAAAAAGGGAAGAAATACTGGATAAACTGTGTATAAACTGTGTTTTGTGTAAAATAGTGTTTTGTAGTGTTAAATGGTAATAAATGGTGATTTCTAGTGTATAAAAATGAAAAGTAGAGTAGACTGGTAATAAATAGTGCATAAAAGCGGAAAATACTGAAAAATGGAAATAGAGGAAAATATTAAAATAGTGTAGAATCTTATAAGCAATGTAATTCATGGTGTAATCGTGTAAACAGTGGAATTAATATTGGAATTAATAGCGTCCTTAATAGTGTAGTAAAAGGAGGATAAAGGTGCGTAGAAACATAATAAAAGGGTAGGATGCGAGGTTGGTGCGCGGGACGCTTAGAACTTAACCGGTTCAGGGACTGCATATAGTCGTATACTATAATACCCCTTCGAGAGATTCCCCTTCAGAGATTTCGGGATTCATCTGGCATGGCGAGCCGGTTGGATCATGTATACTTTCTGTATGCATCAAAAAATGCATCGAAAAACCTTATTCGGGGGTCCCTGTTCGGCCAGTCCAGGTCTTTCCTGCATATAACTAACCTTTTTAATGTGAATCGGAAACTCACCCTGTCACATGACATTTTGCATGTATGATGAAGACTTGGCTTAGGCTCAAGTCCCGATAGAATTCAGAGCCACCAAGCACTACATACCGGTGCCCATAAAACAAGTCTTAACATAGCAATACTTTAGATGATATGATACCAAACTCCAACAGTAGATCTGTGCTAGTAGTATCTTTATTAGTACCTCAATATAAACTTTTAACTGAAGCAGGTAAATTTCCAGGATATAAATATGATGAATATAATTTAAATAATAAACCTAATTTCTCAGCATTATCATTAAGTAAAGAAAGATTCGATTTATTAAAAGATTTACGTGAAAAACATAAAGAATATTTCAAAGCACTTAATAGACCTAAATATTATTTAAGTGATAAAGGACGTTTAAATATAAGTAAAGGTGCAAGAAAATTGATATATATTTCTGATAATAATGAATTAAATATATGTCAATTTAAATCAATCGATCAAGCTTCTCATTATTTATGTTGTAGTACTAAAACAAATTAACGTAGTTTAAAATTAGGTTGAAGATTTATACCTTTATTAAATAATACTCATATTAATAAATATAATTCATTTAGAGAATATATAGATAATAACCTAGACTGAAGCGCTTTTCCAGGATGACTGGGGCCTCGCGTTTTCGTGGTCCTGCACATTCCCCAACATCAGGACCCGCATTCCCATACCTTTCACAGCTACACCTCCCATGTTCAGAAACAATCACCACAACGACTCCGTCACATACTCTCCGACCGGGCCAAGGCCAAAGGAGGAAATCAAGCAAAGTCCCAAACAAAAAAAAAAAAAAAAAAAAATACTAATTTTTTTTTTTTTTTTTTTAAATTTGCATGACCTTCACCAAAACCTATATATCAACCAAGTCATATATCTGTATTTCGTGAAGATGTATAAAGCAAAGTAGACTGGCTTCCCCCGCAAAAGTGCATTTTCACGTTGATAAAAAGTGTCTTTTTCAATGATTTTTCGAATCACTGTATTGATTTTTGTAGTCTTTCAAATCACTGTATTGATTTTTGTAGTCTTTCAAATCACTGTATTGATTTTTGTAGTATTTCAACAAATTCTCCAACCGAGGGTTTTTTCTGAGAATAAATCTCCGCCCCAACCCTATAAACTCCCCCGAATTTAGAAATCCCCACCGTAAATAGACACATTTGTACTGTATGAATCGCAAAAGTAGAATCCCAAATGCTATCCAAAATCTTATAGTTTTTTTCCATAAGTTGCAATATTGTTCAAATGACCCCGCCTCTATTCAAACCATTTTGCCTCATGTTTCCTTGACTACTTCCGGTAGAGTTGAAGGGTGTTTCGGGTGTAGTCGCTGAACCACTCTGTTTGTTTCCTTTTGAAGGAATAGATTGTTCACTGATTAAGTAAAACTTGATGGGTTTTTTTTTAACCAATATGTCAAAATCGTTTTGTAATATCTGGACCAGATTTCATCATTCTAAAGGACTCAACGTCCTGTATATAGTATTTTTGACCGATGGTTATAGTTATTTCATTCTTAATTGTAATAGTCCCATTACCTTCCATTATACCTGATAATCATGCATTTTTAGAATCGGAATTAGTACCAATCTTTTCATATTGTATTGTTCGGTTAGGATTTCAAATATGTCCATTAACATCATTGTATTAGAACTTAACCGGTTTTGGGACTGTGTAATGGTAAAGTTGTATCAATATGTATATTCGTAACTGTATCACACCTTTAGAGAAATTCCTGAGGGAATTCAACTAGCCCGGCAAACCTGCTAGTTCCTGTATACTTTCCTGGCTGCATCGGGTAGCCCTTCGGGTTGCCCCTTCGACAAGATCGTCCAGGCAGCATCGCTTGTATATTTCCGGGCGCCAGGTACTCGGGGAATACTCCTGGCAGGAACGGCTCGGTAGTCAAGTTCCCTTAACTACTATTCCTTGTTGTTAGGAAGTATAGCGAGTCGATACTCGATCCTAGCGCTCATAAAAATTTTCCAACACATTGATAGCGGGCCCCGCCCTTTATATATGCGAGAGAGGGGATTCCTTGGTTGCTACTTGCTGTGCGGCTCTTGCATAAGTGGGGGGGCGCTGAAACATGCGGTGTTTGCAGCCAAGCAACGGGTGCGCATTGCGTCTCCAACGCATCAACCGTTGTTTCAGGTTTACAAACGCATTCTTTATAAATACCCCTTCATCCCCCTCAAACCAGAACTACCACTTTTTTTTTCATAATGCCAATTAGGTTTAAACAAAGTTAATTTACATCAGAAATGGATAACCACTTGGGGTAGCAATTAGAAATAATCATTAAGATGAATCTTAATTCTTAACCTAGCATAACCTTTATTAGATATTATAAATGATCCATTACCATCTATAACTCCAGCAAACCATTGAATAAAACGTATATTAGAATTCATTTTTTACTTTGTTTTGATGTACTTCTCAAGTCACTGTCTGTAGATTGTCTGTAGATATGTGCTTAAAGATATATATGTTATAAATAAGGGGTATGAAATCAGGAAATGTTATAGATGATATAAATAAATATATGGAAGTAACATGGTATCAATAAAGAATACTATAAATAGGAGTAATATGGTATACTATTTTATACGGATTCACGTAGGATACTGTACTCGTCACTATATGCACTCCGTAAGAACACTGTGTGCACTCTGGGCGAGCACTGTGTGCAGTAGGTGAGCACTGTGTGCACTCCTGGGGAGCATTGTGTGCAGTACAACATACAATTTCCATGACAATTCAGTATTTGAATCACACAAGACGGTATGTACGATTCTGTCATGCCTTTACTTCTATACCGGACGGAGCTATTTTTTATTGTAATTTAGAGAAAATCCCAGGGTTCTGTGCAGGAAAAACCGACAGTTTCAATAGTTCTCAAAAATTACAAGAAAAATCAACAGATTTACGAGAAAAATGAGCAATTTACGAGAGATTTCCACAATTTTACGAGGAAAATTTAATTTTTTATTCCTACTACTCCTTCGGATTACTTTAATTTACGGTCCAGCTGCTTAGATAAGTTTAGTTCCTTAGGGCTGATTATAACTACGGATTGCTTATATATCGGATTCTTTATTTATACCCTCTAAAATCAAAATTTTAGGTCAGTTATAATTTCTAAGGTATTAAGTGACAATCAGTTAATTGGTTAAACTCTGGCACTTCCAATACTATAACACGTGGTCGAGTCACGGTTGGCATAATAACCCCTCAACCTCAACCCTTCAATTGCCTCCAATTAATTTTGAAGATTGTTAATTGATTTTATTGGTGATTTTATTGTTGATTTTATTGGTGATTTTATTGGTGATTTTATTGTTGACTACTCAATTGTGATTGTTCATTGATTGCTGGCCATTTCTAATTCTGTCTAGTTCTGATTGTGATTCATGGAAGCCAGACTTTTCTGTTGAATTCCTTATTCATCCTTTGATTTAAATTTAACTTCATCTTGATACATCTAACAAATTGTTGCGTAATTGGTAACGTATTTTGATTAGAAAAGAAAAAAAGAACAAAAAGACAAAAAGACAAAAAGACAAAAAGACAAAAAGACAAAAAGACAAAAAGAACAAAAAGACAAAAAGACAAAAAGACAAAAAGACAAAAAGACAAAAAGACAAAAAGAACAAAAAGACAAAAAGAACAAAAAATCACATCTACAAAACGCGCATTTTCCAGAAATCGACAAAATCTGCCTATAATTCTAAAAAACTACAAATCCACAGATCCTCCATTTTTTATTTTATGACTCTACAATTTTTTTTAGACCATACTATACTTTTACATTTTTCCTTTTTTCAAAAATTTATTGCCATTTATGGCCAGAAATAGCGGTGCATATAGAGGAAATGGCTGCAACCCCCGGAACTGCTGCGCGACACACCCGTACACCAGACAAGGTCAGCAGAAAAAGGCCCAACGCAAACCCCCTGTTTTCGCTCCAAACAATATGTAGATAAATGTTTTGGAATGCTGGAATTCCGGAGATTACAGTGGTTATTTCAAAGTGGAATTTAAAGGGGTGAGTGCTTGGATACACTACCTAGGCTAGGAAATCCGACCGCGCTGGCGACGCACCCTCGGATCTCCTCAACCCTCGGATCTCCCCACCACAACACATCAACCTCTACAAGTTTAAAAAACTACCAGTGAACCCATTGCATAAATACATTTATTATTTTTTTTAACACCCTCCAAATTCTCATCACTTCTCTGGACTGAACTAAATCCACGGCTAATCAGCCAGATGCATCATTATGCCATTGACAAGAATATCACATTGTCCGGTATAGTAAAGCAAATACTTCGAAAGGTGTTCAAGGATAAAAGGCCCCGAATAGGCAATTTGACACGGTCTTGTAAGTCCCTTCTGTTCGGGATTGGAACTCAACGGAGATATCGGCAAATTGACCGTTCTTGTTTCCGGATCGTACGGCAAATAGTAAAGCTCGACCCGGAAACAAAAAGTATAATGGCCGGCTCGGCGTTCGCTCATTATCGCCCGTGTAGATCCTCCAAACAATACACACGAGTAAAACGGGCCTTGAACAAGTTTCCAGTTCCGGTCCAAGTCCATTTCCTCACCCCGGATTCGGGGCCCAAACACCAACTCGTCCCCGAAAAAACCCACAAATTGTTTTGGTTCTCTTGTGGTGGAGAAAACCCGGTGTTCATAGCCAAACTCCTCCGGTTCGGAAAACACATCCCCATGGATAAACATGCTGAGATTATCGAACTTTTCCCCAAGGTACATTCCGGAAAGCGGCTCGTAGTCGTCGTTGATTTTGGCCGTTAAAACCCAGCCAAACTGCGCTGAAGCCGTGGGAATAATTAAAAGGAGTAACCGGGGGGATCTCATGGTTTTTGCTTCAGACTTTTTCTCAAAGGCCAGGTGGTTTTAAAAGGCTTTCTTGAATGGTTTTCTTAAAAGGAGTTCTTAAAAGGAGTTCTTGAAAGGGAGTTTTCTTGATAGGAAAGTTAACTGGAGAAGGCTTTCTTGGATGGAGAGTTTTCTTAGAAAGGGAGCTTTCCTAAAAGGGAGCTTTTCTAAAGGAAGAGCTTTTTTGAAAGGAGTTTTCTTGGAAGGAGTTTTCTTAGAAAGAGGGCTTTCTTGGAAGGAGTTTTTCTGGAAAGAGTTTTCTTGGAACGAGTTTTCTTGGAACGAGTTTTCTTGGATAAGAGTTTTCTTGGATAAGAGTTTTTCTGGAAAGGGAGCTTTTTAAAAGGAGTTTTTTCAAAGGACCTTTGAATGTCTCTTTAAATCATAAATCACCACAAGACAGTGATCACGCACACTTGAATTGCGAATGACCCCACCGCATCTTCCGAGAAGGTCAGTCATTTCCTTGGCCCTTTTTATGGAATTATGGAATTTTCATGGAATTATGGAATTATGGAATTTATGGAATTTTGGAATTATGGAATTCTGGAGTTTATGGAATGAAAGTCGGCAATGGCAGGCGATAACAAACAAGAACCTTTTATTCCATCTTTTATTCTTAATCTTAAGATTTCGAGTCAGGATCACATGTTCTCGATAGTATCAGTGTTCATTAAAGTATCAGTGTTCACGATAGTCAGTGTCAGAGCAGGAGTAAATCATATCACGTGAGATCAGTGTATACTTCAGAGGTGGGGTCTGGTCTGGACTAGTTGGTAAAAATAAGGTGGCCAAAAAAGAGAGGGAAGGGCGCGGATTTATATATACTTTTTTTTTATTTTTTTTCAAACCACAAAAAGAACTGCAGCATGCTCAATTGGGAAGTGTTTCACATTCCATCGTGCAGATGGTGTTTCACCTTTTTGTGTTTGCGTCGCGAGACTTGCAGCCACTGGAATATAAAAGGCCCTCGAATCCCCGCGGTGTTTTTTGCAGCGCAAAGAATTCACTGGGAATGGCGGTCACGTGAAGCAGTCAAACCCCACTTTTCCATTTTCTTTTCCATTTTCATTCAGATAAGATTTCAATAATATCAATTTTTACCATTGATTTACAAAAAAAAATTATTGAATTCAGAAATTGGCTGGATTATAATCCTAAACTCAAGGTATGTGTTTAAGATCTCAGATTCAAGATCAGGGTCTTAAGAGTCCAAGGTCAGAAGACCATCGCTTGGAGGACAAATTGAGACTTGTGTGGGTGACGTTGCTGGGAGATCTTCAATCACATGAGAGACTTCTTTGACGAATCGGGGATCATTGCCATTTGCTTGCAAAAGCCGTCAAGGACTTCTCCGATGCATGCAGGAAACCCTGGCCTTTTGGTTTCTCTCTCCCGATCCCTGCATCCCTGGACAACATCTGAAGGTAGCCATGTTGAAACCCATGATTTAACTTTGCAAGGAATTCCAAGGTTGCTGCTTAATCAATGACACCACCGGAACTCTTGTTGCTTCCATGTACACTGGCTTCGAGACCAAGATGGGACTTCTTTTCGGATCTGGGGTCAACGGAGCCAACTTGAAATCCGGTATAGATGGATCCTCCGTGGTCTTTAGTCGATAGTATGCAATACTAAGGCTAAAGTAATCAACTCTCTCCTAAACTATCCCCCTGGCTTCATGACTTCCACCAGAACACTATTTGAAACACGAAGAACCACCCACCAGATGGGGGTATATTTGGAGAGAGCCAGCACCCAAAAAAAAAAAAAACATCCTTCGCTGCACAGCCTGAATGCAAGGAAGAGAGGGCACTGGACACCAAAGGCATAGTTTTCAAACGTAGAGGTGAACATATCAACATATCAACAAATCAATACCGAACAACTGGTCGATTCTGTCCAAACCTCCACGAGAACCGTTCCTGGAGTTATTTGCAGGTTGCAGGTTTGAAGCCGTGGATATTCTCTGCCAAGGAGCATCAGAAGGAAAAGCTGGATCGAACCACCAGTCATGTTCATATAACCGAAAGCAAAAGCCAGTCACGTTCATTTAACTGAAAGCAGAAGCAAAAGATCTCAAGGACGGAAAAGGTGCAACTGAGAAGATGAAGAGGGCCACCACGAAGGGAGAACCAAAGTGTATGATTCCGTGGGGTATTTCGGCAAGCACATCGAGAAATATGGCTGTAATTATAAAAGGAGATCTGGAACTATGAAGGAAAAATGGCTGTAGTTTTTTCGCGGGGGCGACCACCGCTTTTATACCTATTTTCGGTTTGCATTTGTACCCGGCTGCAAAACCGCACGCGCATGCGCGTGCACAAAACCACGACCCCTCATGCACCTATATAAAACGCACCCTGTTCCCACTTTTCTCACCTTCCCCCTTCCTTTTTACTCCTTACTCCTTTTCCCTTCCTCTTTTCTTCTTCCTTTTTTACTCCTTCCTTTTTAACTCCTTATTCCTTCTTTTTTACTCCTTACTTCTTTGCTTGGACATCATTACCATGTTGGAGTATACAGTGCTGTGGGTACAGCTTCGTTTTCCATGGCTGATTCCAGCTGAGCCGGTTTTCCATGATATTTTCAAAACAGACTGATATTCAATTTTTAGGGGTATTGATTTGACAGTCTTCATTACTTCCAATTACATAAGCTTTATTTATGGAAGCTTTATTTATGGAAGCTTTGTTTATGGAAGCTATTGAATGGTTGCCTATGACTATACTAACAATCTATAGGATTTTCTTTATTGACTGGGCTCGTCTTTTTATACTTACTGGACCATGTCTAATCTGCAAGTCTGCTTCTTGATTCAATGAGGTGGAGATGTTGACTCTTATGGTGGCCACCTGCACACAAGCCTCTCCATATACACTCCAAGAGGGTTCCTGGATCTACAAACTACGTCATTCCTAATAATCCATGCGCCTCATAAAGTTATATTGACGCCTCGATCTACTACCTTGGTCAGACTTGAGATCTTTTCCGTACAAATATATATTAGAGTACGAGTCGTGCATCCTGGATCCTGCACCTTCACCTGCACCTGCATCTGCACCTTTACCTGCACATCAACAAACCGTTCGTTCTATAATCACATCATTCCGGGCATTCCCTGGGGCATGCCCTGAGGCTGGCCGCCTGGCCCGCCCTTCAACGACAGCTTGCCTGCCTTCAAAAGCTCATCGCAAAGAAGCAAGTTGGAGGAGATTCCTGCTGCGGCCGAAATGGCATTTCTCAACACCCGGTACAGGTCCCAAACACCCTCGAGGGCAGGATCCATGGGCTCACCGGAAACAAGATCGATGCCCACCACGTGGTCGTCCATGATCTCATCCTGGCACGCCGACACCGTCTCCAAAGAGTCGAGGCCTGCATTGGAGCTCAACACCTTGGGCACCACGAGAAGCGCCTCGGCAAAGGCCTTGATTCCAGGCTTGTTGCGGCCCTTCAACGTCTTCAGCGATAATAGGTGGTTGTGGCAGCTCATGAAAAAAGCACCTCCTCCAGGCACAATGGCTTCATCCTTGATGACGTTGGCCACCGCACGCAACCCGTCTCTCACGGCATCCTTGGTCTGCTGCAACACATGATTGGTCAGGCCCTTGATGAGGATGGTCAGCGCCTGGGCTTCCGTGCATTCAGTAATGTGGGTGAACTTGTCCTCGCCAATGCTTTCCTCGTAGACGTAGCCGGCACGGCCCAAGACCTCCGGGCTCAAGTCGTCCACGGAGTTTTGGGCCTCGCCGCCCACAATCAACTGCAACCGCTCCATGTTGCGTCTCTTGGCCCGGCGCAACGCCAAGATGTTGTGTTTGGCCAAGACATCCAACGACATGGGGTCGATGCCCTTTTGGTTGATGATGACAAAGCCGGCATCGCCGTCCAAGCCACACACTTCGTTCTTCAAGTCCACGATCTTGCGTAACTTTTCATCCACGAACTTGCGCTCGGAATTGACCAACTTCTCCCGTTGTTCCGCCGACGAGTAGAAGAACCCGGAATTCACCTCGGTTTTCTCGTATTCCAACGAAACGTTTAACGTCAACACGTAGGCGTTTTTCACGGCCCGTGGCATGTCGGGGTGTCTGGCGCCATGGTCCAAGACCAAGCCCTTGATGAGTTGGGTATCGGAAGCATTGCCATGCTGCATGGTCATGATTTCCACCATATGCAAGTCGATGTTCTTCTTGTCGTCGCCCTGCACCGAGAGCACGGCGTCCGTGACAATGGGGGCCAACACATCGGTCAACTCCGACGTCACCTTGGTGGCCACCGACGTGCGGGCCACCTGGAGCAAGAACTCGCGGTCCATCAGGTCCGGCGTCTGCTTGAAACCGGCCAAGTACTCCAACGAAGCCTCACGGGCCGTCTCGAACCCGTCCACCAAGATCCGGGGGTGGACGCCCTCTGAAATGTACCGCTCGGCCTGCTTCAACAATTCCCCCACCAATAACACCACCGTGGTGGTTCCGTCGCCCGTGATCTCGTCCTGGGCGGTGGCGGCCCGTGCAATCATCACCGCCGTCGGGTGCTGGATCTGCATTTCCGTGAGCAACACCTTGCCGTCCTTGGTCAACTTGAGGTTGCCGGACCCGTCCACCAAAAGCTTGAGCGTGCCCTTGGGGCCGAGGTTGGACGCCAACACTTGCTGGAGGCCTTGCGCCGCGGCGATGTTGACCTGGAGCGCCTGGGCCCTTCTGATGGATTCCGCCTTGGGGTTAAGGAGCTGAATAGAGGAGGACATGGGGGGTACGAGTGTTGAGAAAAGTTTTGTGAGCTAGTATGTGCGCGTCACGTGTGGTGGCCACGTGACACATCACGTGGTCACAAAAAACACCCCATCCGTCTCCTTCCCCCCACCCAATTGAACCCGACATGTGTCAATAAAGAGTGATTCGTTCCAAAATCACATCCAATGCCTGCACTTTTGTCTATATCTGCACCTATTAACACATTTTCCTGCATCTACGTATGTTTTTCCTGCATATACCATTCCTACTGGTGTAGACTCCCACTCTCCAGCCCCAAACTTTATTCGACCAGCTCTTAATTCTTCGAGATCAGGGGAATCAGACAATAAAGCATGACTTTAGTATATACTTAAATATGGGGTCGTGCGCGACTCAACTTTACGCCCATGGACCCCACCGCCGTACAAGTACCGAATCTCTCGTCATTTACAGTCTAGCAGTAATGGAAATGTTGGTTTTTAAGGCTAGAGTATGGTTTTGGATATGGTTATGAGCCCCGTGAAGAACCTGGTTATGATCCCTGGCCCGGGGAAACGGCCCGGTGAATCCTGGCCCAAGTAGATGTATACGGAAGGCCGCCTTAATTATATTTCACTCATCAAGCAATAAAAATGTCCCTGGAAAAATGTAAAGTTCGGGGTTTTACTGTGGTACTGTATATACTGTGGTACTGTATATAACGGCTATCTATATGCAGGCCAGTAACAAAATAACACCAAAATTCATCAAAACCCTTTCTTACTTGAATTTAAAAGTAGCCGAACTTCTAATTCAGGCTCGAACGATTACAACTAAAGCAAGCAGTATAATTTCTAGTTGATTTTGACCCTATTTACGTCATTTAAATCACCAAAAACTGGTATTTTTGCTGATTTAAAAACCTTTTTCGAGGCTACATTGCAGTGTCATCTTTCCTACATCAAATAAAATTGACTATCATTTTAATAATCTCCCGGTGGCCTAGTTGGTTAAGGCGCAAGACTGTAATGGCATTGAAATCTTGAGATCGGACGTTCGACTCGTCCCTGGGAGACTTTTTTGCAATTTTACGCTGCTCAGAGATGCAGGCTTATGGCTAGCTTTATGGGGGAGTCCAAATTGGGGGAATGTTCTGCAACACCCTGCATACAACCCTGGTGGTACTGTATATAGCTCACGATACTGCGTATAACTAATGAAGTATTGCATATAGCTGGATAATACTGTACATAATACGTGTACACTGCACACAAAGTCTTAACCCAAAGTACCACCTAAATCAAGCTGAAAATCAATCCACAACATCTCTGAATAAGTAACATGTAGAGAATCAAAATTAGGAAACAATCGTGTACAATTCAAGGGAATATTTCGACAAATTGTCCTTTTTTAGCTAAGAAATCGAGGTTTCGTCCAATATTTACAAGTATTTTCCAATCTAACGGATTTAAAATGCTCCATTTCTTTAGTACTTTTCCTCCCAAGACTTGGCGTCGGCCAGAAAATCATTTCCCTGAAAATCCAACGGTGATCTGAGCGTCAGAAAAGCCACGAAAGTCGCCATACGGTTTCAGGCTATTTCTGAAACATTAGCAGAGAAAATGGGAGCATTTGCGAGCCGACAGAGATAAGTTTAGGATCTCCAGGACCTTCTTTGGCCGATATTTCCGGGTTTTACTGCTGCTACCACCATAAAAAAAGGAAACGACACTCACGATCCGCTCCACTACGTTCACTTTACCCATATCCAGTGAAATCCCGATTTTGTCGGTCAGTGGGGGAGAATTGGGGGTGTCCGACCAGGCGTGTCTATATGCAGGACAGGACGAATCATGACGTAAAAATGGATAATATACAGTACATACAAGAATAAATTCATCCATTAGAATCTGATGAGCTCATTGAGTCTAGTGAGCTGAATGAGTGAGTCTAATGGGTAATGAGTCAACTGAAACCAATGTATATGCTTATATGCTTGTATGCAGGAAAACAAATATTATGTATTTTTACGACGACATCCTCCCGACTAAAAGAACCGCTATGTATTACGCCTCTATTGGAACGATTTATAAGAGAGAACGGAAAGGCGAAGTACGAGAAAATGTCCAGTCAGTAGAATACAGTCGGCCGTTGTCTAGTCTTTTGTCTAGTCTTTTGTCGTTTTTGTCTTGTCTTTTGTCTTGTCTTTTGTCTTGTCTTTTGTCTTGTCTTTTGTCTTGTCTTTTGTCTTGTCTTTTGTCTAGTCTTTTGTCTAGTGTTTTGTCTAGTCTTTGTCTTTTCTGTCTACTCATTCTTTGCCTTTTTTGTCTTCTCTGTCTTTTCGGTATCTCTTGTATTTTCTGTCTAGTCATTCTTTTTGTCTAGTCATTTTGTCTAGTCTTTCTGTCTAGTCTTGTCTCTTCTGTCTTGTCAGTATTTGTCTAGTCTTTTCTGTCTAATCGTCTGCTGTCCTGTCTGTCTTGTGTAGTCAATCTTTGTCTAGTCATTCTTTCTGTCCTGTCTTTTTTGTCTTTTAATTCTTTGTCTTGTCCTGTCTTTTTGGCCTGTCTTTTTATCCTGTCTTTTTGTCCTGTCTTTTCTGTCTTCTCTGTCATTTTGTCTTTTGTCCGTCCTTTTGTCCTGTTTGTCCTGTCCTCTCTTCTCTCTTGCCGGGTCAGAACTCCATACATCAGTAAATCACCAGACCTTTATGCTCTAACTAATAGACAAACTCTAGACAACTTGGACAAACTTGGACAAACTCTAGACAAACTCTCCGGTCAAAATCCACACGACCTCTTCCTCCGGTACTGCAATCTTGTTCATTCTGTCCACCAGAAATTCCAGTCTCGATTTTTCCAGAATAAAAAGTCGAGTCTAGAGCAGTTTTCGTGGTTTTTGGCTCATACTCGTTCACTTAACTCTTGACAAACACCCTAAAAACTTCTAATAAAACGTAGGGCAGATCGCTGAATTGGTGGGTTTGAATGTCTAGTCGGGTAGACTAAACGGGAGAAGCTCCAGGGTGTACGCCGCAAAATTCTAATATTAAATATTACTCCTGCATGCAGTCTTTTCTGAAAACTTCAGTAGTCTGCCCTAAAAATTCACCAGTCTTTTTTAAAAATTCTGTGGTCTTCTGGTCCCGCTTAAACCAATCCTACATATAAACGCCAGATATAAACCCTGTGAATTGCTGCTGGCGTTGGAACTAGACCTTGAGTTTAATTTCCGCGTTATGTGCAGGACAGAACCTTTTACACTTGTAGATACCCCATTTCACAAGAATACCCTACTATAATTTCCTCCCTATACTTACAAACCCATATGTATTTTATACGGCTTTTAAGGAAGGCCGTGGGAAGCACATACGTCTAGCAAAACCGAAAATGGAGTGTGCAGGAAACAGCACAGTGGTATACCTCGTGTAATCAACATAATTTATAAAATACTTTGATCCAGAGTACTTTGCTTGACTGTGGCTTTACTTCTTGATGATCTAGGCCCATGATTCTCCCTAAGTACGGTTGGTTTCCCAAATTACTGCAACAATGCTGGAATCCTGCATGGCCGCTGCAGCCTGCATCTACACCTCCCACGTTCTGGTCTTCCAACACCCGGCTTCACGACTCCTTCCAAAGACTAAACTGAAAGAGCTTCCGCTTCTAGACCTTTGCTGCAAATACTGCAGTATAGCCCTGGTCAGTTGCACCTGTAGAGAACACTGCACCTTGCTGCACTCCTGCACACACGGCCCGTTAGACGAATCGTCTAATTTTAGCATGCATAGGCAAAGCCCCTTCCCCACCCTTCCGCTCTTTCCTGGTCTAAACTCCTTCTCTGCATTTCTTTTTTTTCAGCCTCCACCTTATATGCCACCCTCCTCTTTTTTTATAAACCGGTACACTCCTACTCTTATCTACGACTCTTTTGTGCCCCCTTTCCATGCACCATCCCACTGTATGCAATCCGCCGTGCGCCACTCCATGCGCCACTATGTGCACTACTCCATGCACCACACTATGCACTTAAAAAAATAGACTTTAAACGCTAGTTACATTTTTCCTCGGTGTGGCTGCATGTGGTGGCATGATTTTACATGCACACGAACGCCCGACGAATATTCCTTGCATCCATGGACCCCGGAAACCTCGGCCCGAATATCTCGGCTCGGCACTGCCTTCGGAAGAGAAGCTCTGGCCGAGGTCCGCATCGTGAGCCGAGGTCCGAGCCGAGACACGTTTCTTGGCGAATTTGAGCTTGGCCCAAAAATTAAGGTTTCTTGTAACATGATTGGCTATTTTGGCAAAGAATTTGATGGTTTGTGGTGTGCGGGGCCGAATTGGCCGGTTCTAGAATTTTCTAAGCCCTTACAAATACAACCACTTACTCGTTTTTACTTTTAAAACGTTCTCTGGAATGCTGGCGATTTCAGCTTTCTATACATACAACTTGGAGTGGAATCCGACCAGTTTTGGTGCTTTGCCAACGTACTTTGTGCCGAAACCGCGGATGTACGGGTGTTTGTCCCCTCCAACTTCCGTATACTTACATCTACAGCCTTTAAATGATGATAGAATGTTTTAGTTGGTGCCGGAGAATGTTACAAGCTAAATGAATGGAGTAAAACTGAAGAGGTTATAAAAGTCGTGCGCGCACCAATTTTGGGGGGTAGCTAACCATTCACTTCTCCAAAGCATTAAACACTACGTTTCTATCAACCCACTCATCCAATTAAGAACTCGAGCTCTCTCCTCCTTTTGTCTATTCTTTTATACTGCTCCAAGTGGAGCTTATATGCAGGTATACCATCCTATCTCTCCACTCCACCGTTGATCTTCCGAGTAGTGCCAGAAACGCCAAGACTTTCCCCTGTCGTGCACATAGTACGTATTCCCCTGTCGTGCTGGTACTACGACCGAGAGAGTGATTTCAAAATTAGCACCAAGAACTACCTTGGCGTGACGTGAGCTAATTTTATCCCAAATAGAATCCGTAGGAAGATCTTGTTCCTCCGAAGATGGGGTGAAGATGTTCTCTCCTTTTGGATCGTAGTCTACGTTAAAACAACCTTCAGCATCGGTCAAACGTGGTAATCAAGCATCGTGGAATGGAATCGTAACCTTTGTGATAATTAATTTTATAATCATAAATTGTAGTTGGTTTAAAAAGGGTATAAATTTAGAACATGGAGGAACTGCCGATTTCTTCGAATCAAATTTAACGAGAAATACAAGAGATTCCGAGTTAGAGTTATTTTAACTAGACAGGTACACCCTAGATAGATAGATCTTGGAAATTATGGAGCCAGTGGTGCAGAGAAAAGAAAGGTCGTGCGCCAACCATAAAGGACATCGATTTAATAGTATGGTCAGAACGAAGAGTGTGTGAGTGTGTATAATCCAATTATGGTTGATTAATTCACGGGAATTGGCTGAACCAACTTCGACTTGGCCTAGGTAAAATAAAAGTTGTTTGGCATAAACCAGTGAAACTATTAGGGCCCACTGGGGTTATGTGCAGGACCAGAAAGTATCACGGTGTAATAAGCCCCAGGTCCGGTGTACATGCAGTTAGTGCCCTGAGTTCCAATACTTGGTCTAAGAGTGGTGGCCAGGACCTCCTCACGTGACCATGGCCGGTGGCAATTCCCCAACGACCGACCCTTCACCAGTCGGTACTGACTCCCATCGTCATTCTGAAAATGCCATTTTTGGTTTCTCTTCAAGATACTTCAGGATATTTATTTCGGGGCTCGAGATGGTCGTTGAACGGTCCAAAAGTATCAATTCAGAGAACATGGCGGACCGGCTGAACAAGTATTGGGAGAATCTGTGGTGGTTTGTTGTGCTGTTGCAGACTGTTCCTGTATATAGTGGTTCTTCAGAAAGGAAATACCTATAACTTTGGCCAGACCCCGAAATTTCAGAAAAAAAAAGCTGGGGGTTAAACTCCGGGCTCTTTTAAATGAGTCCCCAGAATCTCAGTACTTTCCACTCATTCCCCGAGTCTTGGTGTGCTCCAATACTTATACTACCACCCTCTCATTTTTTAATACCGTTACAAGTCTCAACCGAAGCACTGCTGACTCAAATGGAAACAGGAAGCAGATATCACGTCAGGAAGCCACCGGGGAACTTTGAAGAGTACCAGTTGTTTCAATCATTAAACCGAAAATTTAAAGTATTTCCTGCACATAGCGAAATTGGTTCTAATCCCCCACCGTACTCTAGGGTGCGCGCAGTTGGACTTTAACGAGTCTGGCTTGGCCGGCGATTTATCCAACGTCTCCCCGAGCAAGGGGAAAAGGGGAAAAGTGAAAACAGTGGAATCATTGGAAACAGTGGAAACAGGGAAACTAGGCCATGGCAAAAATATAAGACCATTAAAATCTTTGAGATTGAGGGCACCGACAACTACAAATTGATGGAAACGTTGATCGGCCAC
>NLAM01000992.1:0-24064 GCA_002370325.1 Metschnikowia hawaiiensis
ACCAAGCAGAGGGTGGATTATATATATGTCTCTGAGTGACTGTTTTGCATTTCCGACCGGATTGTCATTATGGCTGAATGGCATGGTTCTGTTGCCAAATCAGGTCCTTTTTTATAAGCAACTCTGTGGTGTGCTTCATGGGATTGTGGCCCCAAATGGCCATGTCAAAATGTCCAAGGTAGAATTACTTGTGCAGTGGTCAGAACCACTCATGACTCAGAGACGCTCATGACTCAGAGACGCTCATGATGTGATCCAATTTAAGGTGGTTTTTCACTTGGCTCGGGATGGTCTCGTCTACTTGTCCAGGCCACTAACAACGTTCCAAATAAGAAACCCTCAGTCATTCCTCACCTTATCAGCTGTATAAATATTGTACACTATGAGTAGCATGGATTTGATACTGACCGAATGGACAGTAAAGTGCCGACCTCCACCATCCATGCTTACCTAAATATCATTTATATATAAATACAAGTTGTCCTTTAGAGGTTACACTCTCTAATTGGCCGGGACAACGCCAAGGCACGGCGTTCTCCAATAGAGCGGCATGACATTGTCCGCCCGTGCATGAATCCATGTGCGGTGTCGTTAGTTTTACCCTACTGATGGATTATTGTTACAATAGTAATTGAACTTAGTACGAGGGAAACGTCCCAGTATTTATTCTTTTCATTTGGTGTTTGGCTTTTTGATAAAGCATTGAGCCGAAGCTACCATCTGTTGGATTATGGCTGAACGCTTGGAAGTCAGAATCCATGCTAGAAGTAATGATGTTTGAGAAAAGGTTAACATAAGCATTTTATGCTCCAGACCATATAGTGAATGATTCTGNCTATGTATATTCAGTTTGAACTCCGCTATTATAGCCAAAGAAAACATTTAAAGGAACTTGTCAAGTATCAGAACTACAAACACCTTTACCTGACTTTAACAAAAGATTGGGTGTTTTATCTGACTCCGAAATTATAGATATAAACGAAGAAGATTTCCCAAAGGTATGAAATGAAAGAATATCAACATCAGCTTTCGGTTGATCACCAATACCTCTAACCTTTGTTTCCGTAGCTTTAATTAATGGTACTTGTCATTATTTTTATTTCCTCCAGCAATTTGCGGTTGGCATTAGCACAAGCTGGTGGAGTATTTACTATTTAAAAATGCAAAGTATTTAACTACTCATTCTTTATTTTTACTTAAAGATATAAAATAATTTTCACTCTGTGTTTTATCAAAATAATTATTTACTATTTTTAGATATTTATCATTATTTGTTATATTTTGATTATAATTAGCTCATATTAAAATAATGTTACCTTCTCTTCAAATTTTAACTTTACCAAGTTATTTTTATTATAAGTTACATAACTATCTATCTCAAATTTATTCAGATATATAATTTCATCTCATAAATAAAAACCTAAGATAAAAGGTATAATAAGCCCGCACCTTCTGATCACATGCACTTTAATCTTCATATATAAATAAACAGATTCTAGCTCATACGACGAAGCTTCAGAAACGAATTGACCCTATTAGATCCATATGAGGATTTTTTTTTTAAACATTGAACTACCCAAGCAAAGGATAACTATTGAGAATTGAACTCCGATATATTTCGAATCTTGTTGCATCCGGAAATGACTATGGCGAAATAGGCAACCGCAAATAGTTTCGGTCTAAGATTTTGGCTATGGGGTATTTATACCTTTTTCCCTACCATTTAAAAAGGGTTTTTATTCTATTTGTTTCAGCCAAAGAATGGGTGTGGTTTTCCACCAGCGGATGTCAAATCTTTCTAATGGTTTATATACCCCATTTTAAATAAAATTGCACCCATAATATCATCCCCGATTTTTTTGAATCTGAGAACAGGCTAGAACTTTATAATTTGGAACATGAACCAAGAGTCGTTTTGGCCTGTAATAAGCTAAAAAAAGGGTGAAACTCCCTTTTCTCCCTCTCCTTATATCTCCGTCTGTAGTCTTTTCACACACGTCAGTCACTGTCTGAGGTCAGGAAAACGTCTGAGGTCAGTCACGTCTGAGGTCAGTCAAACGTCTGAATTTAGTCCAATCACCCGAAACAGAAAGCATGGACTATTAGAGATTCCGAATGGGTAAGCCCTGGAAAAAGAGTGACCGAAGGGTTGACTATGCAATCTCCATATCCATCAGAAGAAGGGTAGGTAATTGCAATACTAGTAAGATGGGACTGATTTCTAGTTCTGCGTTGGTTTCTTCTTTTCTTGTATATGGACCAGAGAGTCACGTGGCTCGGACCAGGAACATAACCTTAACAATAAGATATCCCGATGACGTATGAATGGATTCCGAACTCTAATTGTAGCCGTCCTCTATGATACATCTTCAAGGGTGTACCGGTCTATCTCTCTCTATCTTAGGGTGTAGAGCAGTACAGCTTCATGCTGCTGGGCTAGACTCCCACACGCGAAACGAATATTTGAGTCAAATCATCTCAGTCCCACCACATGGTTGTACGTGGATGTGTTCCCGAATGGAAGATCTGGGGTATTTACACCACCAAGAGATTGTGCCACTCAAATGACTCCTGGGTTCGTTCCCATGTTACAATTGGATTCCCAATTGTTTCCTATCGATCATTTGATGCTAGGAGCACTGGACGTTGGCCAACAAGCTTGGCCAACTGTCAGTAATTAGTTCAGTGGAGTTGACCGGTCGGACTTTTCCAATGTCTTGTTTGGCGTTTGTAACAGGTTCATCGATCTTTTCTTGCATCCTAAGATACGGTATTCTCACAGACCTTTTCTTGCATCCTAAGATACGGTATTCTCACAGATCTTTTCTGGATCGACCAGTAATCCCTTGTCTTGCACATAGTAGGTGGTCCCCTGTCGTGCTGGGACTAGGACCGGGAGAGTGATTTTGGGATTAGCACCAATGACAAACAGGGGATAATTTTCGGAATTGGAGTCTTGAAGGTCCAAGTGATGGGAACAAGGTCAGCGCAAAAAAGGGCATCTCTTTCAGACACTTGAAATAATGTGAAATATGTGAAATATGTGAAATAGTTGAAATAATTTTCAATATGTCCAATATCCTCAATATCTTCAATACCCTCAATACCCTCAATACCCTCAATATCTTCAATATCTTCGATATGTTCAATATGTTCAATATGTTCAATATGTTCAATAAGTTCAATATGTTAAATATCTTCAATATCTTCAATATCCTCAATATCCTCAATATCTTCAATATGTCTTGATATATTTATATCATAATGACATCTATCAAATATGACACTTATCAAATGGGAATGGGAAATTGTAGTATTAGTCAGTGTGGAAGATTGATGAATCTATGTATGCATTAAGAAAAGCAGAAAGAACGAGGGAATGGGAAAAAAACTGAGGTTCGAGCAGCGGGGGGAATGGCGCCTTTATATATTCATCGCCGCGGTTGTAAACTTCCACCTGAAACAATCGAGGTGCGTCATGTACCGCGCCGCAGTAACCGTTGCCTTGGCTGCAAACCTCACAGATTTGGTCACATGATTGAGCAACTCCCCTCATGCAACACATACCATGCAGCAATAATCTGCCACCAAACATTCTGCTTCCTATTCTAGTATGATCCACTGTGCAGGTCAACCATAGCAAGTCATACCAGTATACTCAGTCCATCATTTCAGAGTATGTATAGTAAAGACCGGGGAAAGATGTTGGAATGGTCCAGGTAAAATGCCCACAAGTCCATAATCCACAGAATGTCATTCTTTGATATCCACAATGTCTTTCCATATCTTCTACTAACCTCGAAGGTAGTATAAATAAATAGCCTCGGTTGTCTGAAGCCCGATTGTCTAAATCCCAATTGTCTGAAGCCAATTGCAGAAAACCGTTTAGTTCTCATAGACGTCTGTGAATGTCAGACTCCCAAGGTTTAGGGCATCTTCATCACATGACCTTAATAAATAATCACATGACCTTAATAAATAATCACGTGACCCTGGATAATCACTCGTCTCGGTTGATGGAGCTATGGAGCACGTGCTCTCTCATGAACAAAGACGCCACGTACCCTGCACCAATGGCGGCTGTGCTGAAAACAAATGTGCTGTGACATCCCGAAGCATAAGCTTCCATCAATGCATCCCGGACATAAGCCGGTGCTTCCTTGGCGTAGTTTGTGTTTTCAAGAGCACGGGCGATGATCTTGGCGGCCACTTTGGGGTCTTCCACCACGGAAGTGACGTTTTTCGTCAATTGGCTCCGGATCACGCTTTGGAAAATGGCACTGGCCACGGAAACACCCAAGGTGGAGCCCGTGGCCCGGAACGTGTACTGAATAGACGTCGTGCACGCCTGGTACTTGGCCGGAACGGCTGCAATCAACGCCAATAACGTCACGGTCAACACACAGGAATACGCCAAGCCGGGGAAAAGCGTAATGGTGAACTGGGCAAAGAGCGACGAGTCCCGGCGGAGATTCAACATTCTCCACATTCCAAACAAACACACGATTCCCACCAAAACGGTCAACTTATAGTATTTGCCCGTCTTTCTCATGTACATGCCTGCACCCACGGATCCACACGACACGGCAATGAAGTTTGCAATCATCCGTTCTCCGCTCTCGGTGGCTGAAAGTCCCATTGCCGCCTGGAAAAAGAGCGGAACAAAGAACAAGTAGGCAAACACGCCCATGGTATAGAACCAGTTGGCCAAAGACGCCGACAAGACCGTGCGGTCCACAATCACGTTCATGGGAATGATTGGTTCCTGCGAAACGTAACATTCCGTGTAGACAAACGCCGCCATCAAAACAAGGGCCGAGACCAGGAGTTCCATGAACAACTTGGACGAGTAGGCGATGCGTGTCCCGCCCAAAGACGCCGTTAAGATAATCACCATGAGCGACGAAACCAACAAGAAAGCCCCCAAAAAGTCGACTCTCTTGACCTTTTCGGAGAATTCCGAGCCAACGGCTCCCAAGCCCGGGGACCCTGCAGGCAAGTTGAGGAAGGAGTAGATTGCAAACGCCACAAACAATGCCAAAGGCACCTGGAGGATAAACACGTATTTCCATCCGAGCCAATCAGAAACAAGCCCTCCCAAAAGACCACCGGAAGCAGCACCAAGGCCGAAACAAATATTGGCGAGTCCCTGGTAAAGACCTCTTTCCCGAAGCGGAATAAGGTCCGACATGGTGATGGTGCCCAAAGTGGTAAACCCCGAGCCGCCCAATCCAGTAATAAACCGCCCAATCACCAACACAATCAACGAGTCCGTCACGCATATACAGCAGCCAATGGCAAAGAGGAAACTGCACACCAAAAGCAAGCTCTTGCGCCCGAAAATGTCCGACAACTTGCCGAAAATCGGCTGTAAAGCCAGGCACGACAAAAGGTACGCCACGGCGATCCAACTGATATTCTCCACGGCATTCAAATCCGAAGCGATCACCGTCAACAAGGTGGTGACCACCGTGGCATCCAACGCCGCCAAAAAACTGGCCAAGAAAAGACTGGCTATAAGCGCCCGAAACTGGTTTTTGGGGAGAACAACTTCGGGGGCGGCGGCTTCGCTGGACCCATATTTGGAAGGACCCGATTCCGACGCCGCCGCCTCTTCTTCCGCCTCACGTGACGCCACCTCGCTGGCTATGAGCCCCGGGGTTCCTGCAGACAGGTCCTGGAGTTTTGACGCGTGGATAAGCGTGGTTCTCTCGTCAGTAGACATGGAGTGGGGAGTGGTTGTAGAAAGATAACGGGTTGGCGCGGGAACTTTTGTAGTAGTAGATGGTGGTCCTGCACACTGGCCATGCGTAATCGCGGTGGCTCGTATCGAGGGTAGGACCCGGATCAGAATTCCGAGGCCACCGGTATCACCCGAGGCCTAGAATATATCGGCAAGCCCTTTATTCTTTTCTTAATGCAGCTAGCCATTTTTTCAAGGATTAATGTTTTGGAATTGACATGGTGTAGGAAACGTAATCCAGTGAATAGGCTGACAATGCATGGAGTGTGTATAAGAATGTGTGCAGGAACCGGTATGGCCAAAAAGGTAATCTCGAGGATATGGTAATTCCGAGGACTGTGGTGATTCCGAGGCACCGGTCGGACTCGCGCATAATTCCGCTCGAGATAGCTGAACAAAGCCCGAAATATGCAGGTGGTCGCAGAAACCGGAATATCTGCTGACTATATGCAGAACTATCGAGCCCAAGTGTGGCTCATAAGTTGTAGTGACTGTCCAATCTTTGTCCAGATTCTGTCCATCTCTGTCCAATCTTTGACCGGTTTCTGTCCATCTCTGTCCATCTCTGTCCATTCTCTGTCCATTCTCTGTCCAATCTTTGTCCAATCTCTGTCCATCTCTGTCCAATCTTTGACCGGTTTCTGTCCATCTCTGTCCATCTCTGTCCATTCTCTGTCCATTCTCTGTCCAATCTTTTCCATCTCTCTGTCCATCTCTGTCCAATCTTTGACCGGTTTCTGTCCATCTCTGTCCATCTCTGTCCATTCTCTGTCCAATCTTTGTCCAATCTCTGTCCATCTCTGTCCAATCTTTGACCGGTTTCTGTCCATCTCTGTCCATCTCTGTCCATTCTCTGTCCAATCTTTGTCCAATCTCTGTCCATCTCTGTCCAATCTTTGACCGGTTTCTGTCCGTCTCTGTCCATCTCTGTCCATTCTCTGTCCATTCTCTGTCCAATCTCTGTCCAATCTCTGTCCAATCTCTGTCCAATCTCTGTGCAGGCTATTTGCTGTTTATCAAGTCGTTAAGTTTTCAGTCACTTTCCAGTTTGTAGGTCTATTGTTGAATTGTGTTATTCTGGGTCAAGCCCCCGGAAATCGTGGCTAGTATTGACCAATCAATTGTATGACTGTCTCTGATCTCTTAGTCAAATAGTATAAGCCCAGCAGTCTCAGCGACGTGTTAACCTGTACTTAACTATGCAAGGGATTGACTTACTGTAGCTAGATGACTAGTAAGATACCGGCATTAGCCTATACGGCTATACGACCAAGAATAGACCGGTTTCGGCCACCATCATCCGAAGGTCCATAGTCATGGGGAGAAGCACATCTTTGCTCTCTGTATTCCTGCGCCAACTGAGCATCCCACAATCACTTGGTATTCCATCATCTCATGACAATAGAAACATCTTATGGCTGTTCACCGACACGCTCTATGCACTGCTCCTTAATATCTTCCATGGACTATTTAATGATTCCATGGACTGTTTCATATTTCATTGACTGTTTGATTTTTCATGGACTGTTTGATAATTTTTCATTGACTGATCTCTGAATTGGTATGAGGGTATGGACTTCTCTTTGGCTTTAATAGAGTGTATGAATGTAAAGGACATAGGAAATGACTTTGACAAGGCTAAAGGTACACAGAATTTTTGGGGATTTTTTCGGGGTGTTTTTTGGGGTGATTTTTGGGGTGGTTTTTTCTGGCTGCTTTTATCCTAGTGCATACCCCCTTCATGATTTGTTGCAAAAAGCCGTCTATCCAGCCACAATGCCTTTTTTCAAGTAAATAAAATGATTGGTCAAGTAAAAAAATGTTTGGTCAAGTAAAAAAATGTTTGGTGAAGTAGTAAAAAAATCCAACTGTATTAGGGGGGCGCGGTACTTATATAGTAAAATTGTGCGGTGGCTGCAAAAAAAAAACCCACCCCCCGCGACGCCCACAAAAACAAAAAAGAGGGGCGCCCCCTTTTCCTAAAAGTCTATAAATGCGACCATCTTCCCGCTTTTTTTGAAAGCCTTTTTTTTCACTTCCATATTTAAATGTTCCCAAAACACATTCCATCTTAGTATCCAGAATATCTAGAATATCTTACAATACTACCACTTTTGGGACTACTAACACTATACATTGACATCTAACGAATACATATTACACCTACAGATTGATCGAACTTGGATAACACTAATACATTCTAATGGGACTATTAGTTGGAATATTAAGTGGGGTCTATACTATTATGAAGAGAATCACTGGAATCTTTATATGGGATGAGGTTCACTATATCAATTACCGTTCAATTGAGAGTACCTTACTAGTTGTTATATGCCCCGCTATTCTGAATACAATACGTTCTCATTTCGCTACTTACAAGGGGTGGTTTCTATTAGATAAGGGGCAACATTTCAATGATTCATAATAACTTAACGAATCGCATGACTTCAAGCTGGCGATGGTTCATTCGAGTTCTTGCCCCATCAACTATAGATGGGAGGATAGAGGCTTACCACGGTTTCAGCAGATAACGGGAATATTGCTGGATTGCATACAGGAGGGTTTAGGTATGTGTGGTACTATAGTCGTGGAGTACTAGTACTAGCCCTGATGATACAGAGGATAGTATTGGTACTATAATATTCTAGACCTATACTCTCGAGCAAAAGGCAAGAATCTGTTCTACTATACTCCAATCTTCCACTCTGCCTGAATACTAGGTTTACCTGGGGAATATCGGTTTGGAAAGCTCAAGGGTGATACCAAGAAAGACCAATTTAGGATACCCAGGCTACGCCTTTGACCATAACCCTTATCAATTGAATTTAAGTGAATCACACTAATGGTTTCCAAGTGGGTCACGCTGTTTTACGAAAATAATGACTGGTTGGGACCAATTTGGAGATGAAATTGGCATTGGCGGTCTGGCAAGAAGTCCAGGCAAAACCTTCAAGTCAAAATCCAGGCTAAAATCCGGGTTAAAATCCTGGAAGTGGTCCAAACTGTTCTGGTATACATTGGCTTCTTGTGCTACTGATTCGGCTCCCACTACTCTGACTTTTGGTTTCCCAAGAAGTGGAGTTTCCTTTTGCCATTCTTATCCTCAAGGCTCTCATAACACTATACGTTACTTATGGATTTTTAAAAGGTGTGAATTTATGGACAAGCCTCAGGCCATTTTACAAATTCCATGAGGACGACATTGAAGAGAGGAAGTTGACGAGACGATATTAATGAGACGACATTGACAAGACGACATTGACGAGACGACATTAACGAGACGACATTGACGAGACGACGTTGACGAGACGACATTAACGAGACAACGCATCAAAACTATTGTCACGCGCAGAACAAAGACAATGGAGTTTATCTGCCCATCCTTACATGAAGGAAAGATCGCTAAATGAAGGAATGATCCTTAAATGAAGGAAAACCATTATATGAAGGATGGCTCCATCCCTTCAACGACACTATTCAAAGGTGTCCCCTACACCAGGAGTCCAATAATAAGTGATGGGTGATTTTCAGAGACTGATGCTAGTGGTTGTTTTGATGCGCATTATCACAGTCTCTACCCCTCCCCACATTCGCACGTGACAGCACTGCCATAGCCACCAAAGACGAACCAAGGACCACCACCGAAAAAAACCAAAAAGAAAAGACCAAAAAGGAAAAAAAAACCCCAAAAGGGAAATGTCATACTTTTATGTTGTTGGGATTGGTTGGTGGAGGGGACGGGGAAGGAACGGAGATAGACTATTTGGAGTCTATGAAGGCTGCACCTGCACACAGCCCGGCCTCGCTCCATCGGCCGTGGAACGTGGATGCTACGCAGAACACATTCTCCACGTACCACAACCCACCACCACTCCTTTTCCCGAGCCCCCACCCCAAAAGCGTGCTCCCAAATATGGAAACCATCGAAGTTCACGCCAAGGATTTCCTTGTCAAGTGGGTCAATGCCCCCGACAATTGCTCCATCAAGTGGCAGGCCAAACCCCTCAAAAAGTCCATCAACTTCTCCTTCTACCGCCGCAACGACTTGCCGCTAGAAACCGACGAATCGCTTGATTCCGTGGACGAACTTCCTTCGGCAACAACTGCCGACTCGGCCAGCTCGGTCAACGGCGCAAAGGAGAAGGACTTGGCCCCGTCTTTCCGCATGCGGTCCTCGTCCATAGCCTCGGTCAACAAAATCACCGAGCTGGGCGCCTACAAGACCAAATCGCGGTCGTCGGTGTTTTTGGCCAACATCAATAACCCGGACTTGACGCTTGTGAAAAAATACGATAAGCTTATTGCGGGGGAATTGGTCAAAGGTACGTTTGACGTGGAGAAAGGCGGGGTGTTTGCCTTTATCTTTGATAACTCGTTTTCCAAGACCACGGGGAAAAAAGTGCTTTTCTCCGCTAAAATCGTCAGCCAGAACGACTACGTGCAGGCGAAACTGAAACATCTTGCTGCTGCTGAGTGGAGGGCGATTCCAGACCATCCAACGGAGAATATCTTACGGCCCAAGGATGGAGAGTTGATGCAAGGAGTTCTTTTGAAAAGACGCCGGAAAAAGCTCCAGGGCTTCACCAAGCGCTTTTTCATCCTCAACTTCAAGTACGGCACGCTCTCGTACTTTAAAGTCGACAACAACAAGTTGCGGGGCCAGATGCCCATCATGGAGTCCATTGTCAGTGCCAACTCCAAAACAAACGAGATATTCGTCGATTCCGGCATGGAGGTCTGGGACCTTAAGCCTTTGAACAAGCAGGACTTTGATGCATGGATCAATGCGTTCAATGTGATTAAGAAAAAGAAACTGCAGGCCCGCAAAGAAATCGCCAGCCAAGGTTTGTCGTCGCGGGAGGCCGATTTGGAGTACATTTACCTCAAATTGGGCAACTTGGCCTCGTCGATATGTCTGGAATCCCCCGCCAATATCGAACAGGGAATCAGGGCTTTACAGGGAAATGTGTTTGACTTGATGAACAAGCTTCAGATGTCGGATGCAAACTCTCTCGAGTCCGTTGCCGAATTCTACGATGCCAGTGAAACCATGGGGTCCAATACTGGCGTTGTTTTGATGAGTGGGAAAACGGCGGATAAGGCTCAATCGGAAGAAGAGTCCAGTGACGAAGATGGAGGCTCGCTCCGAGAGTCGTCTTCGGATTCCGAGCTGGAAACCGAGGACCTCCCCAACCCGAACCCGGAATTGGCCAACCCGTCCCTGACGGAGGATTTGGGCACAAACCACGACTTGTACCCTTTGCCTCTTGAACCGGTGCATCGAGACTGTGACATTGCTCCGTTCAACCATGATCCTCCCAGTCTCCTTTCTTTTGTTCGGAAAAACGTCGGCAAGGATTTGTCGTCGTTGTCCATGCCGGTGGATATGAATGAGCCCATTGGCATTTTGCAGAGGTACTCTGAAATGGTGGAGTACTCCCATCTTATCGATAATGCGTTGCAGGGCTCTTATGCCGAGGGCTCTGGCGAATTGCTCTTGAGAATCGCTGCCTTTTCCATCACCTACCTTTCTCCCTTGAGAGCCAAGGTGAGGAGTTCCAGAAAGCCGTTTAACCCGTTATTGGGCGAAACCTTTGAGTTGGTAAGGGAAGATAAAGGGCTCCGCATGGTGTGCGAGAAAATCTCCCATAAACCGCTTGTGTTTGCTCTTTTCGCCGAGACCCGCAACTGGACGTTGGCCTTTACTCCCGTCCCCACGCAAAAGTTCTGGGGCAAGACGCTGGAGATTTACACCAACGGAGTGGTGAAGTTGACGATCCGCAAGACGGGCGAGGTGTTCACGTGGTCGCAGCCCACGTGCGTGCTCAAGAACATCATTGCTGGTGAAAAGTACACGGAGCCCAGTGGCAGTTTCACGGTGAAGTCGAGTTCCGGGGAAAAAGCCGTGGTGGAGTTTGCCAAGGGCGGAATGTTCAGTGGCCGGTCCGAGGAGTTGGTGATTAAGGCATACGACTCGGCCAAGAAACAATTACCATATACGGTATCTGGAACATGGACCGAGAGCATGACGTTGAAGACCAACTCCACGGAGAAAACCATCTGGACTGCAGGCAAGTTGTTGGACGGCTACGACAAGAAGTTTGGGTTCACGGAGTTTGCCGGATCCCTCAACAAAATCACCAGCATCGAACAGGGCCATCTTCCTCCCAACGATTCCCGGTTGCGGCCCGATACCCTTGCGTACGCCAAGGGAAACATCGAAGAGGCCGAGGCGCTCAAGCAAAAGCTCGAGCAGGGCCAAAGGGAAAGACGGGCCGACAGTGAACAGCACTTGCCGTTTTTCTTTGAGCAGGTGGGTGGAGATGCAGGGCACCCAGAGACGGGTGAGTGGGTGTATAAGACCGGGGCCTTGAGTTATTGGGAAAGAAGAAAGACGAACAATTGGGAGAATGTGCCGAGTTATTGGTAACGAAATCCATTGTGCAATTTATTGCGCAATGGATGAGCAATTGATGGAGCTATTCATGGCAATCCATTGTGCAATCCATTGTGCAATTTATTGCGCAATGGATGAGCAATTGATGGAGCTATTCATGGCAATCCATTGTGCAATCCATTGTGCAATTTATTGCGCAATGGATGAGCAATTGATGGAGCTATTCATGGCAATCCATTGTGCAATCCATTGTGCAATTTATTGCGCAATGGATGAGCAATTGATGGAGCTATTCATGGCAATCCATTGTGCAATCCATTGTGCAATTTATTGCGCAATGGATGAGCAATTGATGGAGCTATTCATGGCAATCCATTGTGCAATCCATTGTGCAATTTATTGCGCAATGGATGAGCAATTGATGGAGCTATTCATGGCAATCCATTGTGCAATCCATTGTGCAATTTATTGCGCAATGGATGAGCAATTGATGGAGCTATTCATGGCAATCCATTGTGCAATCCATTGTGCAATTTATTGCGCAATGGATGAGCAATTGATGGAGCTATTCATGGCAATCCATTGTGCAATCCATTGTGCAATTTATTGCGCAATGGATGAGCAATTGATGGAGCTATTCATGGCAATCCATTGTGCAATCCATTGTGCAATTTATTGCGCAATGGATGAGCAATTGATGGAGCTATTCATGGCAATCCATTGTGCAATCCATTGTGCAATTTATTGCGGAATGGATTGAGCAATGGATGGAGCAATCCATTGTGAAATCGATGGAGGAATTGATGGACCAATTGATGGCAGTTCATTGTGCAATCGATGGCAATTTATTGCAATTGATGGCAAGTGATGGTAATCCATTCCGCAATTTATTGAACAATGGATTGAGTGAAATCGATGGACTGAAATCGGTGGACTGAAATCGATGGAGCAATTGATGGAGGAATTGATGGCAATCCATTGTGCAATTGAGTGAAATCGATGGCAATCGATGGAGCAATTGAGTGAAATTGATGACAATTTATTGCAATTGATGACAATTTATTACAATTGATGAAATTTATTGCAATTGATGGAATTGATGAAATTTATTGCAATTGATGGAATTGATGGCAATTTATTGCAATTGATGGAATTGATGTCAATTTATTGCAATTGATGGCAATCCATTCCGCAATAAATTGCGCAATGGATTGTGAGTGGGATGTTTGGACTTACCAGGAGCTAGTCTCTCCAGTTAGTAGAAAAGATAATACCACTTGACCGTATTGATACGGGATCGAATCGCATTTAGGGTACTTTTTAGAAATCAAACTTCCATAACCAATATACATACAAGTTATATACTTGTAGGTAAAGAAAATAGAGAAGCGTCAATTCAGATATAATTAACCTGTGATTGTCTTACTTTAATCCCAACTCGAAAGATATAATCGCCCTTATGTACTGTCACCGAAGAAATATACTGATTTCGATGATTTTGTTGAGCAAATGGAAAATTACAAAGCAATAAAGATCTTAGTAAAAAATGAAAGAGTCCATCTGGAAATCATTTGCCTTTTAGTAAACATGGTAAAATGAGTATTGGCCAACTTTTACAAGTCTGCTTAGATATGAAAAATGTCTTTTTCACTAGATTATATAACTCACTGGGCCATTATACAAGAATTCTGCCTCCTATGACTGCTCTTAATTATTCTATTTCATATTTTTCCTTTACAGTACTTTGAACTAAAATTCTCTTTATATTCTTAGTAGTTAGATACCACTGTATACTTCCTCATAGTAAGAATTTAATATTTTAAGTCAATGTTAATTATATTATTCCTTATAGTTCGTTAACTAGTCACTAAGATGTTCATTCCACTAGTCCATTTTCACATTTTCATGATAATGACTGAATCCAGATACTCATCCATTAAAATGGGGATAATCATGATTATCTTTATACGAATTTAATAAAATCATAATATCTGTTCTAGATTCTCTTTTTTGAAATGAGTATCTATGTCATTATTAATTAAACAATCTTTCAAAAACTCTGTATCTGGTAATGAACGTGATTTTAATGACATCTTCTAAATATTCGGGTTTCTATTAGTGTGAAGTAGTCCGTGAATTAGTCTGTGTGAGTCTCAAAGTGGCAATTGATGGACTGAAATCGATGGAGTGAAATGTCAATGACGGTATCTGGAGAAACAATTGATTGCATTGAGTCAATGAGTCAATGTCACAATCGATGGATCAGACAATTGGGGCAATGAAACCAGTCCAAGGAAAGTGAAGAAAGGAAAGGTGAAGAAAAGTGGACAGAACAGGTGAAGAGAAGGTGAAAAAGTGGAAAGTGAAGAAAGAAAAGTGGAAAGAAAAGGTGAAAAAGTGGAAAGAAAAGGTGAAGAAAAAGTGGAAAGAAAAGGTGAAAAACGTGAAAAACGTGAAGAAAAAGTGAAGAAAAAGTGAAGAAGTGGAAAGAAAAAGTGGAAAAAGTGAAGAAAGAAAAGGTGAAAAGAAAAGGTGAAGAAAAAGTGGAAAGAGAAGTGGAAAGAACAGGTGAAAAAGGTGAAAAAGTGAAGAAGGTGAAAAATGTGAAGACTGGGTTGGTATTGATCCTAGAGACTAGTGCTCACCCGAGCCACTATTTCTTGGCCCGGATTTCGGGTGCTGGAATGTATTGGCCAATGAAAATCCACTGCTATTATTTCCATTGACGTTTATTACTTTTATTATCATTGGTAATATCTCATCTTATTTATATCTTTGATTCTATATATATATATATATATGGCTTATTGTTAATATTCATCAATATCTATAGGTCACTCCTATATCATCTACTTATATATATCAATAGGTTATACTATATTACTATCTTACCATATTCTCTATTCTATATTTATTCTTCTCTATCTGTCTCCACCTGGACATGTCTATCATTATATCTCTCCTGATTCAATGAATCGTGAATGGATTTCCTGATACCATGAGTCCTCAATTGTAGGGAATGAACACCACTAAGGTTGAGCTCAGTGTGCACTAGAAGAACCAAAGATCTGGCCAAGCCACTTAACGATGACTGTATGGTCTAGACCCCTTAGATTTGTCAATCGAGGCCTGTATCAATGGATTGGCTAGTTGACACTGTTTATTACTTATTGACGTTTTCCTGCATACTGACACTCACTGGTGCGGTTTTTTCAATCTAAGTTTGTATTTTCGCACCCAAACTCTTTTTTCTTACAAATCACCGTCTAATGCAATTTCAATACTCCCCAAAATCTACACAACGCACCATTAAAAAGACCAGAAAAAAACTATACTAACAAATGCTCCTGTATATTATAATACTATACTATATGCAGGCCCCAGCCCTCCAGCTTCCAGCCAACCTGCACTCCATATCCTTCTATACGTCATAATGATCTATTGTCTTTGTATAAGCTACTGGAATCAATGGTTTTCAGTAGCCCTTTCCATCAGGTCTACTTTCCTTCCACTCTACCAGACATGCCATCGGTCTTGGAATAGACCCGTACATCTCACTGTAACAAAGAAAAAAAAAGTAGACTATGAAGCCCAAGAACATTCTGTTCTGTTCTGTTCTGTTCTGTTCTGTCTGACTTGACCTAGCCATGAAATTTTGACCAGTACACCTAGGATAGACCAGTACACCCTAAGAGGTTGTTCAGATTCATCCGATTGATCAATTGTCTGTGGATAGCCTCTTAATTCAACAAAAAGTCAAAATGGTGCTTTAAGACATTCATGGAGAATGCCAGTAGTCAATAGACAGGACTGTGTGCAGTTGAACGTGCCGAGTCAAAACACACTTGTCAAGACTAGAGAGAACTGCACCAAAAGACTGTATTGAAGTATTGAAGTATTGAAGAAAAACTGCCAGCCCTTTTTTTCCTATAAAAAAATGCTTTGAAAAATGCCTTGAAAAATGGGGGGAATGCGCTGCTTTATATATTGCGCGACCCGCGGCTCCTGCATGGCTGGTGGCTGCAAATAAACGGGGCGGGGTGAGATAAGGGGGAATCGTCTATAAAAGGGTGCGAGTCCCCCATTGGTTTTTCTTCCACCTTCACAAACTTTTTCCGGCCAAAACGTGCTTTCTCAAGGCAGAAGCCAGCGTATCATTACGCATCGTTGGAGATACACCCATTGACCAACGACGAAACAGGCAATTCGAATTGGTAAAAGGTATGGCTGGATTCAGATCTCTTAAGTCATAATTCAGATTCCTCAAGTCATAATTCAGATTCCTCAAGTCATAATTCAGATCCGTCAAGTCATGATTCCGATCCTTCAAGCCATAACTCAGAAACCCTTTCTCTATTCCATAAGAATTTGGAATTTGCGATATGAAAGCTTGAGAATGGGCTTAGCAAGGGCAGTGGAACCAGGATTGGGAATCAAAAAATGGATGTCACAACTGCATTTGGCCAATTCCCTCACACTATCGTTGGGTTCCTTGGATTGTCTGGGTTCCTGATACCCTCAATGATCTCATTGTTTTGTCGTCCACACTGGGCTTGTTCTTGTCACCAACAGGCTTGAATCCCTTTCCATGAAAACTACCCTGACGACAACCACAGGCCGGAATTGGCCATGGCCGTGACGGATTTCGAGGGTTTCTGCGGCTTCAAGCCCTTGGACCAACCCAAGAATGCTTGGGAGTCCGTGCCAGAGTTTGGCGAGCTGGCCACGGAAGAAACCCCCGAAAGATTCTCCGTTGGTGGTTTCATCGATGAGGAGTTTGAACCTGAAAGTTGCCATTTCCTCTCGATCAATCGGGGGATTCCTTTCCTGCAGCATCTGGAGAGAAGAGGTGGTCTGCCTTCTTGGCAAAGTAACATACCTTTGTCAATAAGAACTCATTCCCGTTCCTTTTGGTCAATTTCGAGTGTGAAAATGCAGTGAAGTGTCTTGGGGAATTAAAGACTGGGTCACAACTTCAAGTTCAAGCGCTCCTCGGAACTGGACCGCGTCACGTCCACATTATCCGGTTCAGCCATGGACGTGGGAGACGCCACGAAGCCCGGTCTGTTCTTGAACGTTAGGTACTGCACTTGTTTGCGGAGATTGGCCACGAGCTTGCGTTGCAAATTGAGTTCGTCTCGCATCATGAAATTATCGTTGACGAGGCCGTTCAACACACCTTCTCTTTCCAGGGACTTGCGGGACTCCCGCTCGATGAAGGGAGAGATTTTCTCGTCAAGCTCGCTCTTATAGAGATCCATCTCATAGGTCAAATGCTTGAGTTGGCCTTGCAAGCCGTCACGGGACGGGCCGATCTCCTCCACCGCTTCCAGGTACCCCAAGTTGGCGATCTTGCCCTGCACAATGTTGCCCAAGATCAGGTGGATTTGCTTTTGGAGATGGGAGTTTTCGGCGGCCAAATCCAGGATGGTGCTTTCCATCCGCTTGAGGTACGGATGTAGCTGGTTCAAGGCACAGTTTCCTTCTTTGGCATGGATCTCGAATGCTGGGAGATTGGTGCCGACCCAGTTGCAGCCGATCTCCTGTGCAGGACACGGCAACTTGCCCGACCTTCTGCAATTGGCCTCGTGTTTCTGCAAGCTTTTCTGGGGAATGGTGTCGTTTTGACAGAGCAGGCACGTGACGTAGTTACCGTCACATTTCGTGGCCAAGTGACTTTCCTGGGTCACCGTACAGATGCTGGTCCTGCAGAATGCACATTTGTATGGTTGGTGGACACACGAGTCAGCACCAACGAGGAACCTTCTTTCGGTAAGTATAGAACATGTGAAGTTTAGAAATTCGTCATCACTTTCGTCACTTTCGTCACTTTCCCCACCATCACTTTCGCCATCTGTTTCTTCTCTTTCTTCGTCTCCTTCGTCTCTTTCTTCCTGTATCTCGCCATTACCTTCCCGCTCTTCCTCTTGCTCGCCATTACCTTCCCTTCCCCCCGCTTCTGCTGCCTCCGCTGCTTCCTCACTGCTCACTTGCGCGCCCACGCCTTGTCCCCATGCCTCGCCCTCGTTCTGCTCCCCTTCCGCGTCCCTCTTTTCTCCCTCTTCCTCCCCATTTTTCCCTCCCTTTTTCCCTCCCTTTTTCCTTCCCCCTCTTTTCCTGTCTCTTACCAAATTGCACGTGACCCCCGTGTGTCCGCATTCGGAAACCATATGCGTCCCCACCTCCCACCGACACCCCCGCCACTCGCACCCTCGGTCCGCATTCAAACAATACACCTTAAGGTCGTCCACCATATTGGTGATGACAAACGGAGTCGGGAACAAGTCGTGCACATTGGCCGGGTTTAGCGGCGTTCGGTCCAACGGACAAAAACCTTCGTTGGAGTCGCCGCCCATCGTTAGACACTGCAAGATGCAGGCGTGGCAGAAGGTGTGGCCGCAGAAGGTGGTCATGGGCCGGAGGTACGGTTGCTTGCAGATGGGACACGAGAGGGCGTCTGTGTCGGAGGCGTAGCGGAGGTTTCGGAGGTCGGGCGTTTCCGAGCCGGTCACGAGATCAAACGTTCGTTTGGTGCTGTGGATCGCCGCTTGCATTCTTGGAAGGTGGTGGTGGTGGTGGTGGTTTCTGGTGGTGAGACTGACATTTCCCCGGATTTGACAGGAGGCGCGCATCCCATTTTCTTTCCGCACTGCACCCACCGCACACTGTAAAGACCAACTTTAGCAGCTACCACTTAAACGATGGAATCCAAAAGAGAAATGGGGAGTAGAATCTATTTTTTAAGTTATTTATGTTTACAGCCCACTTAGCAGACTACACTACCCCCGTCTTAAATTTTTCAAAATACGGTTGTATAGTGTAGTGGTTATCACTTTCGGTTTTGATCCGAACAACCCCGGTTCGAATCCGGGTACGACCTTTTTGCCTCCACAAATTACTTCCCATCTTCCTAGTCCTCTTAACGTCCTCTTGACNGCCTCCACAAATTACTTCCCATCTTCCTAGTCCTCTTAACGTCCTCTTGACATTACTTTTTGACAACTACGTCATACTGTTGTTCCTCAACTCCTACACACTAGTCTGATTTGATTCATTTCTAAACACTATTTGGAGTCTTCCTTGGTGTAGTTTCTAAAGTTAGTATAAGTGGACAAGAACAAAACGGCAATACATACTCAATGAGTTTCTCCAAGTCAAACTCGTCGTCCTTGGCAGCAGCAGGCGCAGCCACGGCCTTGGCCTCGGCCTTGGCTCTAGGCCACGCGGCCAATGCAGTCACAGACCCTAAGGTCAAAATAGCAAGCTATGGTTAGTATGTAGAATTAGTCACCAGACACCAGACACCGACACCAGACACCAGAAAGGACAAGAAACCACCAGAAACCACCAGAAGACAGAAACGACCAGAAGACACCAGTACGACCATAAAGAGACGGAAATGCCAAATATAGAGAGACGGATGGACCAGGAATGGACCAGTAGGAAGGATTCTCCGGAAAGACCACCACTCACAGTTTGTTAAAGAACATCGGTTCGATCCAATCAATCCTCGAGATATTTAAGCACTTGATTACTCTTCTGTTCCCAAGAAAAGTCTCAATTGGTCCCCACAGAGTATCAGTCTGAGTAGCACTTTTGAGTAGCAGTGTAGCAGTTTGAGTAGCAGTCTGAGTAGCAGTCTTGAGTAACCAATAAGAAGCTGCATCGGCCATGGACCAGTCAGTCTCCCAAAGCAATGGCACATCAACGAAGGACAAGAAAAGGAAAAGGAGGAAGAATGAAGAAAGAACAAAGTATGGTCTGGGCCTCTTATGGTATGAGTCCTGGTGAGTCCTGGTAAGTCCTGAGTCAGAAGCAGTGGACTCGGTCAGAGGCAGTGGAATTGGACGGAAGTTTCTTGGACGGAAACGTTCTTGGACAAAAGCAGTGGACTTGGTCAGCTTTCTTGGACGGAAGAGTGAAATTGGATGGAAGAGTGGAATTGGACAGCTTTCTTGGACAGTTTTCTTGGACACCTTTCTTGCACATCTTCCTTGGACAGAACAGTGAAATTGGGTATGGACATTGGACATGAAATCAAAAGAGGAAAGGAGAAGTCTGCATTGGGAAAACGGGATGGAGGAAACCATGAATTGACCAACGAATTGATGAACTAATCAAGGGGATTGAAGGTATTAAGTAACTAAGGGTATTGGAGGAATTGAAGGAATTAGGAAATTGGGGAATTGGGGAATTGGGGAATTGACGAATTGGGGAATTGACGAATTGGGGAAGGAAGGAAGGAAAAGATGGTGGCGTGGGAGAATCACGTGGACGTGGGGATCACGTGGGGATCACGTGGGGTGAAAGAAGGGGTACATACGACGTGGGGTTGGACTTGTCTGCCGAAAATGTTGTAAGCAGCAGCCATTGGAATTAGTATGTGGAGAGAGGAGAAAGGATGGGGGAGTAGCGGGCCGCGATTCTTTGGCCTGTCTTTTGGCCTGACACCGCGGCCTGCATATAAACAGGTTGTTGCCGCGTTTCTACTGAAAGCAATCCACCATAAACCACCGAATACGTTTGGATTAGTAAGTGGATTTTGGATTATTAAAATGGAGAAGGTTCATGATTTGGGGGATTGTGTGCAGTACACAATTTATGGTCACGTTTTTTTTCGTTTTTTCTTGCGTAAATTAGATATATACATATTTATGGGTTAATGGGTAATGGTGTTGGGGGGAGTGCGGGTTCGGAGGTGGGTCGGAATTGGTTGCAGGTCGGTCGGAATTGGTTGCAGGTCAGCCGGAATTGGGTGGTGGTGAGAGCACCATGGGTATAGCTCTACATACACTCACTAAAAATTACCTATATTTGACCAATGGGACGTCCGGAATTCCAGCATTCCAATGAACCTATTTTCATTTGTTTTTATGGGAAATCATGCCGTTTGCGTTGGGCCTTTTTGGCCTGGGGTAGCCTGGTGCACGGGTGTACCGCACCCTCGGTTCTCATCCCCTCTCACTCTTACTCTCACTTCCAAACTGTCACTTCCAAACTGTCACTTCATACTGCCCAAACTGACACTTTATACTGGATTCATAAGACTAAATACTGCATGTTGTTATCTACTGAGAATCAAAAGAAAAGCCTCGTTGTAGCCGCTTTTTCTATATGCCCTCTCTATATGCAGGACACAGCACCTACCACTCAATAAACTGTTCAATCTTCCAGTAATCCAAAGCTCAATACTCACCCGTATTGAAGATTCTCTTTCTGACCGTTCCTATTAATCATTATGATTTAAAAAACCAACAAATAAAAGCCTGGATCACGTGGTTTCATGGATCACGTGATCTCGTGGTTCATGCGTTCCTCTAATTCAAAACACTAGCTTCTCGCCAGTAGTTCTCGTGGCCAAACTTGTTAAGCACCTTGTATGCGTCGTCATCGTCTTGGGTGTACATTGGCGACCACTTGATGAAGGAAAGTTGGGGAATTTCACCTTCCCAGAGCACGTGACACGAGTTTCCCGAAAAGTCCCTTGTTTCACTTTTCAGTTCATCGCCTCGTTTGGAAGCCTCGGTCCATTTGATTCTCTGTGTCATGAGCTTCTTGTAGAACTTGATACTCTTTTCTCCTCCTTCCACAATCACCAAATTGAATTTGGGATTCACCAAACATATCCCCACAAGCCCCAATTGCTTGGCATTCATATCCACTTTAAAGAAATGTCCACCATCACTGAGATCGGAAACTTTGTAAACCGTGGTGAAAAGCCCTTTGGACTTATCTTTGTCCTGCACACAGCGCACTTTTTCGTGTCGTTGTTCCAGAGTAAGTTTCCGGGCTTCGTTGGCCTGCATATGCTTATCGTATCGATCCTGAACCTCTTGACGAACCTTCATTTCGATCCCCGTCGGATCGTTTATGGCTTCGTTCGTAAGAACGTTCATGAGGTTCAGAAGCTTGACCTTGGGTGCAGGAGCCGGCTCCAACCCCAACCGGATTCTGTCCTGGAGGTCCTGGTGTTTGGCCTGGCGTTCGATTTTCCTCTTGCGCTTCATTTCTTTTTTGGTCAAGTAAATCTTGTCTTTCACCACACTCTGGGCCTGGCCCTGGGCCTGGGCCTTGGGTGCAGGAATCGGCACCGGGTGCTGTATATAAACCGAAACGGGACTCTCTTCATCATCATAGATAAACTGCCGTTTCTCCTTCCGCTCAAACGCCTCATACAGCCGTGTGCCCAAGTACGCTCTGTCCCACCACTCAATCAAGGGAGGCATTCGAGGCTGGTACAAGTGTTCCTGCGTATTGACCTCGGCAAGGATCCCCTTGGCTGCCTTTTCCCGCTCCTTAAGCTGCGCTGCTTGTTTTTCGGCCTCCTTGAGCCGGAGTTTCTCCGCCTTTTCAATGTACACGCCTTTTTCGTTGATTTTAAGCGGCCGTCGGTGTTGCAACACCGAAATGTCGTTTTGGTTGATGTAAGGGTTAAGTGTGGTGGCGTCAAAAGTGGCCCGGCGGCCATCCTTGCTTGGCTTGCTGGCTTGGGGGAGAACCGCCTTTTCTCGGAGGAGAGGATGGAGCTTGACACTTTTTAGTGCGGGCTGGGAGTCGGGGGAATTGTGCTGCTGTCGTTTGGACATCACGTGATGGTTAGAAAAGGGGTATAAAAAAGTGGTCTATAAAAAAGTGGTGTATAAAAAAGATTGACTAGATTTGGCCTGGATCTGGACGGAAAGAAGTGATGGTTGGTGTGGTGAGTTAAGTTAGAGTAGATTTGGTGATGCTGTAGTGCGAGCGGTCACGTGATGGGGTTTTCAGAAATGTACGGGTTTCCACGGTAAACCGGAATAGGAATTGATTTTTGGTTCTTGGGATTAAATAATATACTTTGGGTTTCGTGTTGGGACTGAGTTTTAAGTAGTTTTTTGATTGGTGGTGGTTTGGAATTTGGGGAAATGGGGGGTTGGCGCGTATATGCAGGAACATGGTACCTTTCCAAAGTCCGTAATAATTTAATTTCTTGATTTTACCATCTCTTTGAATTATACTAAGTGTTTCCTCTTTATGTAAAATGTCTTAACATAGGCACTAGAGAGACAGACACTAGACAGACACTGGACAGAAAACATAGACACTAGGTACTAGATACAGGAATAAGAAGGTAGACACTAGACACCAGGCTGAAACTAGACATAGACAAAGACAGAGACACTAGAAAGTAGATAGTAGACAGTAGACAGACACTAGAGACTAGTGAGTAAAACACTAGACAGAAAACATAGACACTAGACACTGGACACTAGACATTAGACACAAGACATAGAAAGTAGAGAGTATATAGTAGACAGTAGACAGTATATAGTAGACAGTAGACATAGACATAGACATAGATATAGACACTAGACAGACAGTGATGAATACAGGGACCAGGCACCGTCAATGAGTCTATAGATGTTTACATTTTCAAACCCCTCTCTAAATATGTTTGTCAGTATCTCTCTCTATCCCTATCTCTTCTCTCTTATTTAGATCATCTTTATAAGAAAATAATCTTCAATATTTCTATGATAGATTTCTATGATTACCTTCTTTTTCTCTTTTAACCTCGCCTCTCTTTATTTCTTAATATCTCCTTTTTTTGTAAGTATATTTAACGAGAATCATCTCCTTATTTAGCCTTAGTTAAGAGTTATCTAATAGATAGTCCAGTAACCCTAAGATAGACCACTTGCCTTGCCCTAACAAACTGATAATGTAGGAGAATTCCGTTTATACCGCCATATTCAGAGACAATTTGGAGATCCAGGAATAACCTGAGGTCACACTTAAAATGTTAGGATTAATATCGGGTAGGTTCGATTCTTTAACCGTAATAAAGGGAGATTCTAATGTTAGTCATTAGAGCTGAATTGCAACTTTCGTGCCGTTTTCTTCGTTATAATAACTATACTTCAAAGGTAGAACAATTGGATGAGGCG
>NLAM01000993.1:0-25212 GCA_002370325.1 Metschnikowia hawaiiensis
CCACTACTATTTTTAGGAATGCACTTTGAAAAAAACCTTAAGGAATACTTTAGAACTACTTCAAGGACTACCATAAAAGAATCACTTTTTCCATTACCACGCTAACTATTACTACCTTAGAATCCGCTAGTTTATGAACTACTTTAGGGACTTTTATAAGGAAGACTCCAAGGAATACTGCAAGGAACACACTGTAAGGACCTTAAAAAACTTTTAAAAACACTTTCAGGGCACGGATTTGAGGACAACTCTCAGGGATTGCACTTTAAGAAGAACCACTTATTCCACTACACTTTAAGGAATGCATTTGAAGGACTACTTCAAGAAATACTTTGGACAATGCTCGAAAAACTAGACTTTAAAAACTGGACTTTAAGAACTACCTAAGAGATCCTTCAAGGACTACTTTAAGAAATACCACTTTAAGGAGTAATACTTTAAGAACTACTTCTTATCCCCTACACTTTAAAGGCTTTTTTAAGGACTACCTAAGAAATAATTCAACAAAGTACGTGAAAAAATCGTTGAAAGGGAAGGGGAGGGACTCCTTAATTAGTGGGGATCCCCCAAGAGTCTTTCCTCTGGCCCGTCTTGAAACACGGACCAAGGAGTCTAACGAGAAAGAATTGGTGGTTCCAAATGCTCAATGATGATTGGTCAATTTCAATCTCAATGAAGTAATGGGTTAGGACCCGAAAGATGGTGGACTGGTATATGATCTATATATGATACTATTTTAAATATGGTAAGTCAACGAGGTTCACCCACTCCTCGTAGGTTGGAGTATCTGGTCAAGAGTGTTCTATTTAGAGTGTTTTAATATGGATCTAGTTTGGATCTAATTTGGAGGATTCTAATATGAATCTAGACTTAGAGTACTCTAGTTTGGATCTAGTATGGAGTACTCCAGGAGTGTTCTAGTTATGACAGAGTCATCAATGAAGAAGACGGATGAATGGTGTGGTGAAAAGGCAGGACGGAATGAAGTCGTTCTACAGTGAAGTCATGGAGAGTCGGCGAAGAGTCGTGAAGGATTCTAGTGTGGAGAAGGAAGAAGAGGTATATGGAGAAGAGTATGGAGAAGGAACAAGTGTTTAATGAAGAAGAGTATGGAGACGAAAGAAGTCCGGAGAAAATCTATGGAGAATGAAGATGGATACTTTCTGGAAAAGAAGTCTATGGAGAGGTCTATGGAGAAGTTTTTGAAAAAGAAGTCAGAGAAGGGTCTATGAAAACGTCTATGAAGAGGTCTATGAAGAGGTCTATGAAGGAAAAGAAGACGTCTATGGAGAATTTTTTAAAGAAGTCTATGGAGAAGAGAAGAAGTCTATGAAGACTACGAAGAAGTCTATGATGAGGAGAAGAGGTTGGTGAAGAAGGAAGATGTATACTATATGGAGAGGAAGAAATCTGTATGGAAAAAGAGTCTATGAAGAATTACATGAAGTCTATAAAGAGGTCAGGAGAAGAAGAGAAGAAGTTTATGAAGAAGTCAGGAGAAAAAGAGAAGAAGTTTATGAAGACGTCGGTGAAGAAGAGAAGTCTGTATGGAACAGAGTCGATTATGAAACGGGGTCTGAGTTTTTGTGGGAAGATTCTAGTTCTGGAAGAATAAAACGAGATGAAGACGGCGTTTTTCGGATGGCTCAGTTCTTGGAGTTTTAAACCCATTGAGATTCAGTCAATTATCCTCTGAATAGTACTGACTCACTACTGGGACTGACTACTAGTACTCAAGAGTAATATTGAAGACTGACTACTAGTACTAAGTTATTCTGGTACTGACTACTGGTACTGACTACTGGTACTGACTCACTACTGAAGACTGACTACCTGGAGAGGGTGAAGAAGAGGAAACTCTGGTGGAAGTTCGGAGCGGTTCATTAAAATTAAATTCGATCAAGATGGCAAAACTCAGAGTATAAATCCTTTCGGTTTGACATTAAATTATTCATGCTACCTCCAAAAACCTTGGCTTTTGGCCGTCTCAAACAAGAACCACTGATAAAGTCATGAACACTTGTCTAAAAAATATATAAAAAACTTTAGTAAATGTGCCCATCCCAAGGGTCTGAAACCACCCTTTTTTTTCGGAAACTAAAACTGTTATAGCCAATATAGAACAATATCTACTGAGTAGAAGTATATGCAGTACATTTATTGGCTATATGCAGTACACAAAAGGTATAGATTTCCAGTGGATCCTGAACAATCTCTTTTTGTTTAACAAAAATTTTTCAATAGCAAAAACTTATGGAATTTAGTGAACACTCATGGAATTTAGAAGCGGACAGTTTTCTTCACTGGTGTAAAGTGCACTTATATGCAGTCACTTATATACAGTCCCCGACGTCAGGCTAATCCTACATCCGCCCTGGCACCAAATCGGAAAAAAAAAAGTAGAGAAAATTGTCAGAAAAGGCACCTTTCAAATCAAAAGTTGATTTTTGCTTCCAGGACTTAGTAGAGAGCGGTAGTGCATAGGAAACATGAGTTTCCTTTTTGGGGTGGGTGAGGTCCTGCATATAGCCCAAAAAGATAAACATAATAGACAAGTATATTGTTATGGATACTTTAAATGGAATTACTCATATCCCAGGAAATCGGGGTGTACGGGTTTAATTCCCTATAGTCGTCAGCCAAATGTCTTTCGACATTTGACTGTACTTCCTGTCTACACCTGATCATCTGGTGACCACAATTTGTGCGATTATCTTTGAACTTTATATGGACTTTGCCTTGCTTCATTCGTCAAACTACAGCCCCACACGGACTGCCGTTTGGTACACTGTCCATCGACGGTATGGGATTATGCACTGCATGAGGCTCCCAACTCATTCGACCATTAAGACAGTACTTGACACGGATAGTGAAAAGAAATAGAAATAGAAAACACTTCTAAATCCAAACAGTGTCGGAACTAGACTGCAACCGGCACTCACTCTCCTCTGCGGCTGGAGATGATTATTGACAACACAACTTGGACCAGAAGCCCTTTTCTTCATCAACATTCTGCTGCTCATACTGCGTGACTCGCTGGTTGCCATAGTTCTGCGAACTGCTCATCATGCCTTGGTTTCCCGAAACGTTGTTGTTGGCATGTGCACTGACACTGGAATTGGGCTGGTACTCCTGCTTGATGGGCGGCAACGGCCGGTTGATCAAGTGCTGCAACTTCTGCTGGTGCGATTGCGCCGCCGATAATTGCTGCTGCTGTTGCTGCTGCTGCTGCGATTGGTTGATGTTGCTGTTCAAGTTGTTGTTGCCTGCAGACAGCGTGATCATGTTGGCCTGTTGGCTGGCATGATGAGGTCTGGACCGGCGCAGCTCGCGGTGCCGTCTTTCCCGGTCGTTGGGCGGGTTGGGGTGCCCGTATCCATGTAAGTTGGGCTTTTTGTTGATGGATGAGTCCCAGCCTTTCCCATTGTTCAAATGCATCCAGTCGAAATCCCCATCGCAGCTCAACCCCATGTCGTCTAAGGCCGACACCAATAACATGCGGTATTCTTCGTATGGCGGTTCGGCTTCAAAGGGCAACGACCGTACTGAATCCAAGTACTCGGCAAACTGCTTGGGCAAGCCTTCACAGAGAATCAGCGCTGATGTGGTACGTTTCTTGTCGCCAATCTTCTCGTACTTTTGCTTGTTGGTGGGCGCCTTCAAGCCCTGCCAAGGCAATTGACCCCGCAAAAAGTAGAAAAAGACATGGCCCAATGCCTCCAAGTCGTCTCTTCTCAGCTGTTCACGGCCCAAGTGAGTATTGATGGACATGTACCGGGCAGTGCCACTCAACGACTTCTTTTCCCGGTAAGGAATGTGTTGCTTGGTGCGAGGGTCCCGGTACTGCTTGGCCATTCCGAAATCAATCAAATGCACCTTGTTTTCGTCGGGGTGGCCCTGGCGACCAATGAGAAAGTTATCGGGCTTGATATCTCTGTAAATCAAGTCGTGGCGGTGCACCTCCTCGATCAAGTTCAACATTTGCACCGAAACCTGCACCACGGTCTTGACGGAGAAACGACGGCCACACCAGTCAAACAAGTCCTCCAAAGAAGGACCCAAGAGGTCGATCACAAGAATCGAATGCAAGCCTTCTTGGCCAAAGTAGTATGCGTTGGGGATTCCATCACAGCCCTGTAAATGTTTGTAGGTTCTGTACTCATCCCGCAACTGAGGAGCCTCCGTTTTTCGGGGCTCAAACTTGATGGCCACGGCGACGCCATTGATGATGTTGCTACCTTCGAAAAGCACACCAAAGGAGCCTTCGCCAATCTTTTTCCCGATCTTGTAGTGCAATCCCACCACGGAGTTATTGTTGGACGACAGCGAGCTGGACACGTTCATGTTGTTTTGGTTTGTGACGGCGGCGGCGGCGATGGCAGCGGCTGACATGTATTAGAAACGAACGGTAGGACGCCGGAGGCTAAGGTTCGGGGATATCCGGAGGAATGAAGCGTAACGAAACCAGGGCAAAAGAACACTCCGGCCAGATCAGAAACAGAAACCGAGCCAAGAGAGAATTGAGTGAAACCGGAATTGAGACCAGAAATGTAACAATGAGATCAACGGATCAAGTGACAAAAGCAATGACGGCTCAAACACGGATCAGAAATGAAGAGTCCTTTAGTTCAAGGAAATTAGAGAGCTGACGATACTAGCAACGGAGGAAACAGCACCGTGGGGGCCCGGACCTAAATAGGAGCCGAAAACAAAAAAATAGAGCCAACGAGGACGCCGGGATCAAGGGGGGAAAAGCCGGGTTTGCAAGGGCAGGAAAAAAGGCCTAAAAGCGGGAGGGAAAAGGCGTAAAAGCGGGAGGGGAAACGGGCCAGAAACGGACGCTAGAAAGCCGGGGAAAAGCCGGGGAAAAGGCTCTTGGGGGAACAGCAAGACACGGAGATGGTGACTGGCGGCAATAGCACGGGAATGAGGGCTCCGCAGGCAAAAGGAGTGGCTGGTTTAGCTCTTTTGGGACAAAAGAAAAGAGTAGGTTTTTGGGAGAAGTAAAATGAGACTTGCTCGGAAAAAAGAAAAAAAGGCGCACGACAAGCGCGCGACCCACCGCAAGTGGGCCCCAAAAATAGCGCCGCGGCCAGTTTCCGAGGGAGCTTCGAAACCTGGCCAAATTGCGCCACGCGCGGCTGCGGTCGGTAGAGTGGGGGGTTTTTCTAGTCGTGCGCAGACCGCGAATGATTCGGCCACATCAGTACACCACCGAATACAAAACATCAGTACACCAGCCAGTAAGAAAAGGTTAATATACCAACCAATACAAGACACCCGTACATCGACCAATACAAAACACCGTACATCGACCAGTACAAAACACCGTACACCAACCAATCCCCCAAAACACCCGTGCACCAACGTATCGTGGCGAACTCAAAAAAAAGACGGTGCACCAACGCATATATAAAACACCATCGCGGCCCATCCAAACACCCTCTTCTCACTTCCCCACACAATTAAAATGAACACGTCGTTCCTTGACCAGATCATGATGGAGGATATTTCTCGGCATTGTACTTCCGAGTTCATGGCGTTTCACCAGTGTATGAGCAAGCCGCCGTCGGAGGACGCCTGTGTGCCGGAACAGGCCGATTTGAAGGAGTGCATCAAAAATAAAGTGCCCGTGTTCCAGAAAATCAATTCTCTCTGTGCAGAGAAACTCCAGGGCTACGAGGCGTGTCTTCGGGAAAACGGCTCCCAGGGGGCGTGCAAGCCCCAACTCTCGCTGTTGAGAGACTGTGCTTTGGGCGCCCTTAAAAAGGACTCATGAACGGTTTAAATTTATGGATCGAGGGAAGCTGGTGAGTTTCGGTTCTTATAGAGGAGAAAAGTGTCTAAAAGTGTCTAAAAGTGTCTAGAAGTGTCTAGAAATGTCTAGAAGTGTCTCAGTGTCTCAGTGTCTAACAGTGTCTGAGAGTGTCTAACAGTGTCTGCAAGTGTCTGAGAGTGTCTAACAGTGTCTAACAGTGTCTAACAGTGTCTAACAGTGTCTAACAGTGTCTGCAAGTGTCCGAGTGTGTCTGAGTGTCTGAGTGTCTGGAAGTGTCTGGAAGTGTCTGCAAGTGTCTGAGTGTCTGGAAGTGTCTGAGTGTCTGCAAGTGTCTGGAAGTGAAAGTGTCTCAGTGTCTGAGTGTCTAAAATTGTCTGACAGTGTCTGGAAGTAAAAGTGTCTAAAAGTGTCTGGAAATGTCTAAAAGTGTCTCAGTGTCTCAGTGTCTCAGTGTCTAAAAGTGTCTCAGTGTCTTGCAGACTTGCACTGAATTCAGAAAACTACATCAAAGCACATTCTCCCCAGCTGTTTCGATGGGAAGTGACATCAGCCAAATTACGAAAGGATAACTACAATGCTTTGAATTACACTATCGTAATTCGCCAACTTCTGGCCTGGTTTACGATTATCTGCGTTTTGTATAGAGAAAGTGCTTCCACGTGATTTCCCAAAAGGGCAATCCAATGCGTCGAAGCCAGGCCTATGACTTGCTATGGAAATGTCTTTTCCAGGCCGATGAAGGTCTTGGTAAAAGGAGACCCGAAAGAATAGAAAATGGAGAAATAGAAAATGGAGAAATAGAAAATGGACAAAATGGAAATTGGAAATTGGACAAATTGGACAAATAGAAATTGGACAAAAAAATGATTGGAAAATGTGAATTGAAATGGAGAGTTGAGAATAAAAATTAGAAATTGGTGAGGCTGATTTTCTGGTGGAGAATCAACAAATATGCGTGTTTGCTGCATTTCCCGATGTTGCAATTGGTGAGCAGCGAAGTCCTGCATATCGAGGAATTATATCCTGTATATAGAGCAGTGTGATCCTGCACAAACGACGAGGAACGAGATCCTGCACAAACAACCAGAAACCAATGGAGACGTTTAAATGAGGAATTGACCACCCAGAAAATTTCCAAAAATAACTGGTACTAAAAACGTCTCAAAAAAATTACCAAAAAGAAATTGTTCTTAATTTTCCTTTTTTTTTATTGTTTTTTGGCTTCCTGTCACTGGGTCTGGTGGATGGGTTATTGTGCAGGAAAAAAGCCAAAGAACAAAAGAATAAAATGACCCGAAATCCGAATTCCCTTGAATCAGACGTTTTGGATTCTGATGAAATTGAATTTTAGGACAATTTCTTTATATGGCCGTTTTTTTTCCAGGTTTCCAGATCCAATTTTTTGGTTTTCATCTTGTGGTCCAAAAACAGCTCCCCAGAAAATTCGAGGTTACGGAGAAAGGCATGTTATTATGGGAAATTATTTCCTAATCGGGAATATCCATAGTCCAAGCCTAGAAGAGGATCTGGTTTTGAAATTTAAATGTGTGTGATTATATGCAGGACATGGGTTTTTTCCCGTGTTTCCCTAAAACCCATCCCATACATGGACACACACCATTATCGGGGTAATCAGTCCAGAAGTAAGCATGGACCATAGAAATATCAGGGCCCAGAAGCAGACACCGGAACCCGGATCATTGAACGGATACTATATGCAGGATTTAGAGTATATGCAGGCGTATGTGGTTTATGTGCAGGACCAGAAAGAGTTTTGGGGTGGACGACTCTAGAGTTGGCCGAAGCCGACCAGGAATTAGCACCAGAGGTTTGTGGAATAACGATTGGTCTTTCCAGAAACATAATTGATAGACCAGGAGGAGAAGTCACGTGACAGTGTTACATGACTCAAAAAAAAATGCCTTGAAAGACAGGATCGCAATGGATTTATACTATGGAGTCATCACAGTCATGTATAGAAATCATTGCTATGCTCATTACTTTTCAGTACTTTTTTCGTACTTTTTGAATGATTATCCAGTATTGGTTCTGTATGCAGGACCATCGCCCCCAATAACATTTATATTAATGCTAAGCAACAGGCAAAGACAGAAGGGGTAAAGGTACGTTTTGGAAATAATTCATGCATTACAACGAATGTTAGATCAAATATATAGGAAAAATTGTGGATCCTGCACATAGGCAAAAGTGGTTGAAATCATCAAGTCTTTTGGTACACACCAGTTTGAAGCAAAAGACTAATTAATCTGTTAAAAACAATTAGTTGTTTTGACAAAATCCACGAGATAATCAAAAAAAAAACAAACTTTTGAGTGGTCAGGGTAGAAAAAACCTTGTTTATGACCGCGTACTGCATATAACTCTTTTCGGGTCAACACGGACCATGGGCACTAAAATTTACTCCCTTTTTATTAGTTGGAGATCAGTAGTACTTGTGGCTGCATGTGCTCTGTAATATATTTTCCCCGGCAATGGGCTAGTCATACTCAAGCGGTACTGAGGCTGTGGATTATTAGACAGAATTAGACAGAATTAGACAGAATTAGACAGAATTAGACAGAATTAGACAGAATTAGACAGAATTTAGACAGAATTTAGACAAAAGACAGAATTTGGACAAAATTTGGGGAGAAGACAAAAATACGATCATAACAAAATCACAAGAGGTTTCTACGGTTTCCGGCCTTGTACTTTAACCTTATCACCCGTTACGGGCGACTCTAGCAAAAAAGAATAGACGGCTATCCGAATCCTGCATATAAGCGAATTATATTCGTCAATTTCACCAAAAGAGGTTACACATATACGAATACAGGATCACTAGAAAAATGTAAAATCTTCAGTTGCTGTAGTATTACTGGATTGGTAACTAAGGTCTTTTTCCAATCGTAATAACCACATGTTTATATGCAGGACAAACATATTTTAGTATAACGAAAATTACATAACCTGTAGACTTACATTTGGCAGTACTTTTTAGCTCTGGCAAATCTTAAACAAATGAGAGCACCGTTTCTTTTTGTTTCTTTTTTCTATCCTTCAGTAGAATCCTTAGTTATTGTCCATTGTATACACTCCCAGTCAGTATACACTCCCAGTCAGACCCTTTTTGACCTGGAAAACCCATGGTAATTGTAACAGCAATTTTCTTTCAAAACAGCCAATCCAGAGAATTTCAAAGTTTCAGTAAGAGACTTTTCATCAAGAAACTCCTTTTTCGTGATGTACTGAACCCAAACAAAAGCTTGGATCGAAACAGTCACCATCAAATCACACAACCATTCGACCTAGTCACTTAGAGCCAGCGTCAACAGAGCCAGTTTCAGCAGAGAATCCGATAATCCGATAATCAGATAATCAAAGAATCAGATAATCAAAGAATTAGATTGTCAGATAATCAGATAATTGGATAGTTAGATAGTCAGATAATCAAAGAATCAAAGAATCAGGAAGTCAGATGTCCAGATAATCAGATAATCAGATGATCCGATAATCAGAGAATCAAAAAATCAGATCGTCAGATAACCAAAAAGTCAGATAAATGGATAGTCAGATAGTCAGATAATTGGATAGTCAGAGAATCAGATAGTCAGAGAATCAGATAACCAGATATTCAGACAATCAGATAATCAAAGAATCAGATATTCAGATATTCAGATATTCAGATAGTCAGAGATTCAGATAATCAGATAACCAAATAACCAGATAACCAGATAAACGGATAAACGGATAAACGGATAAACGGATAAACGGATAACCAGATAACCAGATAACCAGATAAACGGATAAACGGATAGTTAGATCATCAGATCATCAGATAATCAGATGGTCAGATGGTCAGATATTCAAAGAATCAGATAGTTAGATAACCAGATAATCTAAGAATCAGATCGTCAGATAACCAGATAATCAGATAATCAGATAATCAGATAATCTAAGAATCAGATCGTCAGATAACCAGATAATCAGATAATCAGATAATCAGATAATCTAAGAATCAGATAATCTAAGAATCAGATCGTCAGATAATCAGATAATCAAAGAATCGGATACCCATTTCTGTCGGTCTGGATGGAGCTGGTACCAGTGAACCCAGTGTCTCAATCACCACCAGCCATTTCCAGTCTGTCCACTTCCATTCTGGCCACTCCACCAATCACCAATCAATCCATGCAAATGATTCAGAGGTTAATCAGAAAGTCTGTTTGTCCCTTCTGTCCTTTCTGTCCTTCTGTCCTTTCTGTCGTTCAGTCCTTTCTGTCCTTTCAGTCCTTCCAGTCCCTTCTGTCCTTCTGTAGTTTCCGTAGCCTCAAGCCAAGTACTTCTTTGGCACGTTCTTGATCTTGACCGGAGAAGAAAAATCCTCAAGAGCCTTCCGGGCCGCCCGGTCATAATGAGAGGTCTCGATCTCGTGTTCATGGTGCAACAACTCGTGCTCGATATCCTCCTTATGCTTGATGTGCACCAGCGGATCCTGGTCCCGGTGGTACTGGTTCCAGTGGTGGGTTTCGTACTCCTCCTCGAAATCCAAGTGGTGCCCCGGGCCGGCGCCGAAATCAGGCAAAACGCCGCCCGATTTCAGGAACTGGAGCCATTTGTCCCGGCTCACCCGCCCTTGCTCATCCGCCCCCAAAAGCCGGCTCACCAGCTCCACCACGTCCAACTTCAAGTTCCGGGGAATGTTCTCCGTATGGTCATGATCTCCCATCCCACTTCCGTCTCCCACCACCAGCTCACGGGTCAAACCGTAAATGTAGAGAATATCCTCTGAGGACCAGAACCCCTGGTTCTTTAAATCGTGGAGGGCGAAAAACGAAGCGGCGTCGAAATCCTCCATCTGGTGCTCCTCTCTCATGTGCCATTGTTCCCACAGGAGATCCAGCGGCTTGACGGGGTTGACGTTATGGGCCAAAGCAGCCACGGCAAAGAGGATGGCGAGAAGCTTCATGATTGGTCAATAAAAGGGGTAAATTTGTCAGTGTCCGTTAGTGTCCGTTAGAAGTATTTGAGGTGGGACAAAGATGGAGGGGGAATGACTAGTATTTATATGGATTGGGGAGTCACGTGATGCAGCCAGAATACAATTCGGGAGGAGGACCTTTTTGAAATTGTTTAGTGGAAAGTTTTGTGTAAACTGGTGTAAACTGGTGGTAGTGGAATGTTAATACTGTGGCCAGAAGAGATGAACGAATGCGTCGTGTACGTAATGCGCGGTCACGTGAATGTAGGGTCACGTGCACGGTAGTCACGTGCACGCGGTGCGGTATGTGCATGCACTGTGTGCAGGAATCCATTTAAAAAACCCCAAAAACCAAACACTTAACACCCCCAAAATCATTATTTTTTAAAAATAAAAAAAGGGTATTTCTAGCCAGAAATAAGTGCATATATATATATCTTTGTATTGTATTAATGTTTGAAAAATAGAGTGCAGAGAGTACTGGAATTAGGACCAGATATTCAGTGAGAACTCAGGCCTGAATACCATTTTGAATCTTCACTGGTATTTTTTTCAGGGGATTTTGTGAGTGATTTTGGATAAATTTTGATGGGAAATTAGAATTTTTTAGTAAAAAAGTACCGAAATTATCGAAATTACCGAGATTGGCCAAAAACCAGTGCACCAGACTTTCCCGGTTGGTTCTGACTCTATTTTAGTCCATCATTTTCCTTGAAAAAAGGATTTTCAGTGGTTTTTACAGGATTGAGAAGAGTTTATAGAATTTACAGAAATTTGTAGAAATTTGCAGGATTTGGACCCGAAATTTACAGGATTTACTAGTAATTTACAAGATTTTACAGGATTTTACTAGCAATTTACAGGTTTTCAAAAGGAATTTACAGATTTTGAATAAGAAATTTACAAGGAATTCACAAGGAGCTTCAAGGAATTCACCGGAAATTTGCAGGAATTTGGAGATTTTTCAAGGAGTCTCCAAGGGATTTACAGGAATTTAGAGATCTATACAAGTAATTTACAGGATTTGAATAAGAAGTTTGCAAAACATTTACGAGAAATATCAAGGAATTACTAGGAATTCACAAGAAATTCAAAGAATTTTACAGAAATTTACAGGAATTTACAGGAATTTACAGGAATTTACAGGATTTATACAAGAAATTCACAAGAAATTCAAAGAATTTTACAGAAATTTACAGAAATTTACAAGAAATTCAAAGAATTTTACAAGAAATTCAAAGAATTTTACAAGAAATTTACAGGAATTTACAGGATTTATACAAGAAATTCACAAGAAATTCAAAGAATTTTACAGAATTTTACAGAAATTTACAAGAAATTCAAAGAATTTTACAAGAAATTCAAAGAATTTTACAAGAAATTTACAGAAATTTACAGGAATTATTTACAAAGGAATCTCTAGGATTTCCTAGGATTTATACAAGGAGTATACAGGAATTCACAGAAATTCACCGGAATTTACGAGATTTTTTTTACAATTTCGTCGATTAACTACCTAACAACTAACAAACTAGCTACTGATAGTTCAATACGGACCATTTTTGCAAAGACAACTTCACTGAGCCAAGACGAGGTCTCCACCGAACCACAATTGTGTAGCCTTTGAAAGCGCGGTATATGCAGGATTTTTGGAAAGGCAAGAAATAGACAAATATACAACCTGTCCCTATATTTATAGGCATATTGAAAAGACAGATACATAAACGTACAGATAGACAAATAGACAGATTAGACAAATAGACTAATGGAAATCGATGGATATACAAATAGACAAATAGATTTACGAGTAGAAAGACAGATACAGAAATACAGAAAGTCATTAGACAGACTACTGATGGACAAATAGACAAACAGATAGACAGGTATATACATAGACAGATAGACAGATTAGACAAACAGACAAATAGACAAATAGACAAATAGACGAATAGACGAATAGACGAATAGACGAATAGACGAATAGACGAATAGATAAATAGACAAATAGACACATAAATAGACACATAAATAGACACATAAATAGACACATAAATAGACACATAAATAGACACATAGAAAGACTACAGAAAAGACAGATTAGACAAATGGACAGATTCGACAAGTAGATGAACAGATAAATAGACAAATAGACAGACTACAGATTAGACACATAAATAGACACATAGACAGGCACAGATTATCCAGATTAGACAAATAGACAGATTAGACAGATTAGACAATAAGACAATAAGACAATAAGAAAAATAGACAAATAGACAGATTAGACAGTAGATTGGAAACCCAAGAATCGATTTGGAATTTTACTTGTTGATCCTGACGAATTTGGAGAAATGTACGGTATTCCATAGAATTTTTAGAAGCTATTGATAGGATTCTGGGCCTCTATGCAGTACAAATGCTTAGTAGCCATAGAAAGAAAGCAGGACATTTTTTATGAATGAAGGTGTAAATATGGTTCTATACAATCAAGTACATGTCCCGAGTGTATCACGTGACCACCCTATATTGACAATTTTTTGTCTCCTTTTTTTCTCTTTTTTTCAAAAACCAAAATGCTTTTCCGGTACTTCCAGGTCACGCTTATCATTTCTGAACTTATTCGGCTTGTAAGATTTGGGTGTAAATGGGGGCGTGGTCTTGAATAGATTGTTTGATGGTAATGTACTGCATATACTCAGAAAGAGTATAGGTAGTGTATGCAGGATTCTTTCTTCTTTTATGCAGTATATATAGTCTATATGCAGGCGGCTACCCCAGCTTCTCACCAATACACATCCCCCTCAATGCAGAGCACACCACAACCTACCACTTTATTCCCAGCACTCCGTACGCCCACCCACCCGCCAAACCTGAAACATCCAAAAAACAACAAAAGAAAATCACAAAAACAATTTCCTCCTAGGTATATAAATCATCTCATTTCCCCACCAAATTACCACCAACCACCAATTACCACCAATTACCCTAATTACCGCCAATTACCCTGATTACCCCTAACTACCGCCAATTACCGCCAATTACCCCTAATTACCCCTTTCTCCCCTAATGAATCCAAACTTGGTCAAGAACGAACATTCCCGGGTTGGAAGGCAAAACCAACGGTACAACCCCGAATCAGGGGCTCGCATGGTGGCAGGGTGTATTTGCCTCAACGAACACAAAGACAAGGTGATCATGATCCTGTCCAGTGCACATAAAGGCCAATGGGTGTTTCCCAAAGGGGGAATTGAGCTTGATGAGGGAGACGACTTTGTGGTCAGTGCCGTGAGAGAAACGTGGGAGGAGGCGGGGTGTGAAGGTACAGTCCTCCGAAAGTTACCGGTGGTTTACGATATGCGTGGCAAGAAAGCGCCGGTGTTGGCTCCTGGAACTGAGTTTGACCCCACCAAGGTTGTGCCGCGGCTGGAGTTCCATTTCTACGAGTTGTTGGTGGACAGCTTGACGTCGGAGTGGCCTGAAGCCAAGGAAAGGGACCGGAGATGGTGCACGTATTCCGAGGCCCGGCACGAGCTTGAAAAGGCCAAGCGGCCTGAGTTGGTGTCGGCCTTGGAGTCCAGCTGCATTGTGCAGGACCAACCCAACTTCTAGACTCTCAACGGCCCCATTGCCATGAACCCTTATTGTGGACATCATTTCAGTTCCTTGGTGTGGCATTGGCAGTTATAAGTGCAGATTTCGGGTATTGTTGATCCAGCCAATCTTGTACACTATAATGAGGCTCAAGAAGAAGGCATGCACCCGAGAGAGAGAGAAAGAAAGTATTACTCAATTGACTCTTTTCTTATGTTAATTGGAAGGATTGGACCTTGGTGTCACTGATATAAGGTTCCATTCTGGGAAGGTCTGGTTAGACTGAGAGTGACTCTTGAAAGGGTGCGGTCAATGAGCTCAGAGGATTGAATCGAAACTGAAGTGGAATTTTGGATTTCCTACAGAGTTGGTTTTATCACGGATACATGATTCTATGGTTTCTGGTGCTCGGCATCAGTGTGGAATTTTTTCGTGAGTCCAACACTCTTATAGTCCATCCAGGACGACCATCGATGGAACCAATGATTCAGTCAAACGAGAGAGAGAACTATAGAGCAGACTGTCGACTATGGGGATCTTAAATCGGGGAAATCAACGCAGGGTCACACAGTGTTCTAACCGGTTCTTTCTTTCTCAACCAATCATCTTTCTTCTTCCGTCTGCCATGTCTATTTCACCAATGAATTACCAATCACCAATGAATTACCGGATGAAGATCCTGAAGTATATGACGGAAGAAGTTTACCTCCAAAACTCTTCTGCATCTTCCAGCTAAGTGAAAAGCTGTACGATTAACCCAGTTTTCACAATCTCTGCGAGATCTTCAAGGCTCCAATGTCCTATATTGAAGCCCATAAATTCAAGAGCCCTGTGGGCTATGAGAAAACAGTGCCAGACTCTGAGGGCATATAATCCGACCGTGAATACCCCTAACTTCCCTATGTGTCATCGCCAGCACTTGCTGGGTGTTGAGCTCAAGTGTGTGGTGAAGATGACCATGCTTTCGGAGTCCAGCGACGACCACTTGAACATTCCAAGAATTATTTGGATATCATGAATTTTGTTGACCAGAATATGATTCTGTTGACCAAGCCATGATTCTGTTGACCATGATTTTGTTGACCATGATTTTGTTGACCATGATTCTGTTGACCAAGCAATGAATTTTTTGTGGCAGTTGCTTCTGGATTGTTTCAACTTTGTCATTGACCTTGGATTTTAGAAATGAAACAATTCAAACATACTTGAAAAAAAGTGAAAAAATGAGAGAAGGTGAAGAATAATGTGATGATAAGCACTGATTATGAGCAATGGCCATTACTAAAGTTGACCTAGACAGACAGAACTGCCCAAAAGTTAGTACACAAAAGTACAAAACAATCCAAGAAACTACTGGAAAGAGAAGAATCTCTTTATGAACCACAAGTCAAAATAAGGTAATTAATAACTTCCTTATTATACACTTGTCATCCATAAAAGAGATTAAATACTTTATATAGCCCGCAGCTAGCAGGGGAGACATTTCAATTAAATTTAAAGGCTGTTTATAGGTTGTTCATTGGATTTACCTAAAAAAGAAGGTTTTTTACCGATAATACGTACATATAAAATCCATTAAAGTGTTCATTATTTTGACTTGTAGAAAAAAAAAATCTACCATTTTTTCTTAGATTAAAATTACCATTTTTCTTATATTAAAATTACCATTTTTTCTTAGATTAAAACAACCTTCAGCTTCATAAATCCGGAGAATCATCCTTTAAAATGGGTACAATCATTCTTAGCTTTATATGAATTTAATAATAGAGAGTCCCAGTCTAGCGACTCATTCGCCAATTCCCAAAGAATCGATCAGCGACAAGACCAACACTCCAATCTGGCAGAGCAAGGACTTTTCTGGGACGAGGACCTTCTCTGGACTTTCTCTGGACTTTCTCTGGACTTTCTCTGGGATACTAATACTGTGTGAGGGCATCAGAGTGGAGTTACTGTGCAGAGGCTGCAAAGAACACAATGACTTCAAGTTTGACAGGTTATGCCAGGTGTTACGCTTGGAAGTGAAAAGTGGTCTTTCGAGACTTAGTATTCACTGGACAGAAATGGCTGGTGATTGACCGACGAATGGACTCAATGGACTCAATGGACGCACTAATTGTCGGCCTGAAGTGAGTAGTCTTCTGAGAGAGTATGTTCGTAGTACTAGACCTGGGAAAATTGTGTTTCTAGAGACAGTATGGTGGTAGTAGTAGAGTAGAGTATAGTAGTGGAAAGAAAAGAGAGAGGTAATTAGGTCTGGGGATGGTTCAGAGTAGAGAAGAGAAGAGTATAGTGGTAGTAGCAGAGAATGTACTGGAGTATAGAGTACATTCTAGAGAAAAAATAGAGGCTAGTAATCCAACTCAAAAACTTAGAAGGTGATTTTTATCAAGATTATCAGGATCTAAAAGTTCTATTTTTTTATACCTAAAATTATGTTCATTATTAGAAATCGAAAAAATGTCGCTTCAATGTCGCTCAATGTCGCCCTAATGTCGCTTTTCCACAAGAAAGGCATTTCACCCTTTCATGGTCTTTGAATTCGTTCGGACCATTGTTATCCGAAGCATACGCAGCCTATTTTCCATATCCATCAACAGTTTTTTCACCATTTTCAAGCCCAAGCACTAAAAAAATATACAGCTGCAGGAGAACAAGAGGAAGAAACGGCTCTGATTTCCCGAAGCGGCCGGAACTCCGATCCACACATTTGCAACTCAAGGTTCAAGACGCGAAACGTCAATTCGTCGAGTTGCACTTTAAACGGGCAAATCTGGTCTCGGGGCCGGAACAGAAACGTATTGCCGATTTTCCCGAAATAAAGTGTTTGGCCGTTTTCGGTGTAACTGAGCGTGTTGTTTTTCAAGTCGAGCGAGTGCATTACCTGGAACTTGGAGTCTTTTCCTGCGTACCCCACAAAATCCTGGGCATCCGTGATCACGTGCTGGAGCTGCCGGTACCTACCATTGATATTGACAAAAAATTCCCCGGGCCCTTGTGCAAAGGCAGTAGTAGCAAAGAGGAGCGCGTGTATGCAGGAAGCCTTCATAACAAAAAAAAGGTCAGCAAAAAAGGTACAGCAAAAAGAGGTATTTAAATAGACTGTTTTGGATTGGTGAATTGATTAGATTCAATGATTTGGAAGTGGGCAAATGAAAAGGGAAATTAAAAAAAGTGTGAATGGCTTGGGGACTGGAGACGTTTTATAAGAGCAAATTCCCCATAAACAGAGCCTTTTTCTCTGGATTGGGCAATTTAAAAAAATTGGCATGACCAGGTCACGGTTCCTGCATTTTGAACCACCTCTTGTCGTCCCTGCCATTGTCCATCAATAATTAAATCTAGTCATTAACACTCGTATACGTTGTCTTTAAAGGCTACAGATCCTTTTTTTCCGTGCAATTTCTATAGCTAAAAATAAAATACATTGTAAATCTATAGATAAAACTAATAAACTAGTAGCTTGATAATCAGTATTATAGCTATAGCTAATAACATAAATAAGCCCCAATAAGTGGATGTAGATCAACTTGCACACGTACTTTTTCTTCTGGTAGGAGTTCATGTTGGGCAGCGCAACCTTGGCCTGGATATTGTTGATTTAAAGGTTGATGCGCTTGCATTCTTCAATGGCATTAAAAGAAAGGGTTTGTTAAAAAAGGTTAGTTAAAAGGGTTGGTTGAAAGGGTTAGTTAAAAGGGTTAGTTAAAAGGGTACAAATCAGACAAATGGATGACACGACTGCATTCTTGAACGGAAACTTAGGGGAAGATCTATGAGCCTGAATTTTGAACAACTCTCTTTCTTCAATGGTAGACAACTCGATAAGGTAGTTGAGAGAAATAAGTAATAATTCTCTGTNTTTTGAACAACTCTCTTTCTTCAATGGTAGACAACTCGATAAGGTAGTTGAGAGAAATAAGTAATAATTCTCTGTGAGCCTCTTGCGCTTCCAACTCCCACAAGTGGTTGCTCAAGAATGTACACAAGAACATGGCCAAGTCCTGCAAGAACGATTGATCGTTCGAGTTGGCAGTTGGGTAGGTTTTCTTCAACGAAGCATCGAGTGGCACCACGACAGAACCCTTCTCCATGGCCGATCTGAAAAACTCGATGAACTCAGCATCCTTCTCAATGGAGATTAAACTGGAGACTTCGGTCAAGCACTTCAAAGTGACGGCACGGGTCTCAGCGGGCGCCAAGAACTTATTCGTCAACAAAGACAACAAGTCCGTTTGGAAAATGTAGTTCAAAGGCGTCCAGTGGATGAGTATAATGTCTAAACTAATATATAATCAGCAGCTTTACCTTTATCAGCAGCACCATATAAAGTGGATACCGTAGTTGATTCTTTATTTAAGATTTTGATTCACTTAGGTTAAAAATAATATTACCATTCCATTTCTGTTCCATTGTTTTGACGTTGTCATGCATTCCTGCACCATCATAGTACGATGCGATAACTGCATCCAAAGTAGACTCCGTGAAATAGCAATTGCGGTGACTTTTTGTACTATATCTATTTAGATATTTCATGCCGGGTTGATGAAAATCCATCTTTATAATTAATTATTAATATTAGTTTTTTTTTTTTTTTTTTTTTTTTTTTTTTTGTACTGTTTTATATTTTTTTTTTTTTTTTTTTTGTACTGTTTTATATTTTTTTTTTTTTTTTTTTTTTTTTTTTTTTTTTGAGCCTGATTCAATGTCTATCAGTTCTGGTAATACTGACCATTCACCACTTTTAGTTCATAGCGGAGCATTTGGAAGGGCAGTTTCTTTACGGCTTTTGGTTCAAGACGGGGGTGTGTTTTCTAATATTCAGGTAATTTTTAATGATTTTTTACCCAAAAAAATGTTATAATTCTTAATAATTGCTACTGAATTCTCATACCACCTCCAAAAAAATGATACGAAACGCTAATAATTGTTATTTTTTTTTGATGAATTGTCATACTATTCTTTTAATTCTTAATAATTCTGTAATTTTCAATAATTCTCAATAATTTTGGTACGTTTTGATAATTCTATTTACATTCTTACTCTACTCTTGATATTACTGACGTTTCTAGCGGAGCATTTGGAATGCAGTTTCTTTTTTGGTTAAATTAGGGTGATTTCGGGTTCCTTCGTTTCACTATCCCGTCCTTTTCACCAAAGCCCCAGTGCCAAATTCTTCACTTCCAGTAGCTTCTTGCATAGTCTGCTCATTGATATTATCGGACTGTCCCACCGAAGTTCATCAAGACTAGCAGCTAATTTACGTTGGTTTCGGGACCTATAGGTCTCCCACGGTGCTAGGCACCAACGTTTCCCTTGGAGAATCCGCCCGTTGGGATTCCTATGAATTTTGTATAGTTGACCTTGGACATCAGGTCCAACTTCCACGCTTCAAAAAAAAAAAAAAGGTAAAAAACACTGACGGTTGGTCCAGTCCATTTGGGCCAACTTGAGTACTTCTCTATCCACTCTTTGGCTGCGATAAATCAGTAGCCAGAAGTATTTTGAACACCATATACGTCTATTTATCTCCACCAGCTTTTTCCCTGCGTCGATTTTTTTATTGGAATTTCTTTTGCTTGGACAATGGACCTGCACAAGCGTAAGGCCCTTTTTTTTTCCTGGTCACTCATTTGTTAGACGAAAAGAATGTTAAATTAGGGTCCTAAAGGTCCTTTGAAACCCTCTGTGCCGTCCATTCTCCATGACCGACAAACCGTTTAAACTTTCTTTAATCGTATTTCAACTTCTGCCGGTTTCTGATCCACACATCACCCAAACTATTGGTAAACCACGAGGTGTTCGGTGACAATTGAGTAGAGAGAGAAGTGTGAATGATAAATGTCACTATATGCAGGCTTTTGTTTATATGCAGGTCACCAACAGGTCATATAGTTTTATCAGTCCTTTTGAATTCTCTGAAAACTGACTTGGGTACAGATAAAGTGGAGATGAAATAGATAAATATAAGCCCATTTCAGTCTCAATATACTCGTCCTGGAAATATCCATTTTCCATCTCCCGGTTTGAACCATATTCCGTATTCCGTCCTGTCTTTTCGTTCCTGTACTTTCCTCCTGTACTTTCTCTTTCATTTATTTGAGTTGATTTGATTTGATTTGATTTTATAATTTTCGATTCCCAAATCAATAAAAATATTTTTCCTTAATTGGCCCGAAAAATGCAGTTGACTGAACAGCTGCGCTTTGCTTTTTTGGTCATTTCCGGTTTTCTGCGCGCGACCAAACGCACAGACAAAATAGTGTTTTTCAAGTCTTGAGCGCGCATTTCAACTAAACTCAAATGAGTGGAAAGGAGAAAAAATTAGAAAAAAAGGGAAAAAAGGGAAAAAACGACGGGGACTCGATCCAAATGGGGGAAGACCTGCAGATACGGCTCTTTTTTCCTGCAGAAAGTCTTTCCCCCCAATCTGTTTCTTTATTTCATCTTCCCCCTTTTCATCTTCCCCTATATACACTCACTGAGCATGCCGCATATGACACCTCCTCCCATGATCAACACTGTTCCCACTTCGACAAAAAAAAAGAAATGTGGTTTTATTTGTTGATATTTTAATTAATAAACTCTTAATAAAATAAATCCAATCCCAAGCTTCCCATTCCACCAATCCCCCACACCGCTAATCGGCGTTGAAAAGCGCAACTTTTTGCCTTCTACCTCCCTACAAAAATCAGGTTTTCCTATTTCCCCAAAACTCTCTCCACCATTGTAATATCCAAACTCTGGGCTATCCAAAACACTAATAATCTCAAAATCGATATTTTCAAAAAAAGTTTTGAAATGTCAGAGTTCAATCGAACAATGAGCCAGGGTGAGCGGCCCCATAGTTAAGAACTATGCAGGACTGATCACCTGACTGCTGGCACGTTACCACTTCCCTTCAAACCACAACTACTACTTCAATACACCACATTTCCATAATTTTACTATCTGAATCTTTTCCTACAACAAAATGTAACCTTACTTATCAATTTGACACATATAACCGTTAAAACCATGGACTTTTTCCAAAATGTTCAATCCATTCTACTGTCTTCAAATCTCCTCCTATCACCAATCTAACAAAAGATTCAAACTCCCCCAATCCCAACCTTTTCAACGACCCCCAATCCGTCCCACTACTCCATTCCCTCCCTTGCTAAAACAGCGTTGAAAAACCCAACTTTTGGCCTTCTACCAGCTTACAAAAATCAGGTTTTCCTATTTCTTAGGGTGTACTGGTCTATTTCCTACAATACTATAGCTAAACCTCAATGAGAGTCAAATTGAGAGACAAATTGGGAGAAATTAAGAGAAATTGAGAGAGAAATTGAGAGAAATTGAGATAAATTGAGATAAATTGAGATAAATTGAGAGAGAATTTATGAAAGAATTTATGAGAGAAATTTCCTCAAAGGTCATGCCCTTAAGGTCAGCTGTTCCAGGAAACCCTGAAGGGCTACTCTGTGCAGGCAGGGAAGTATCTAGGATGTAGCAGATGAGCTTGATTAGATTAATTCCCAGGGATTACTCTAAAAAATTATCGTATACGTATCCAAATTGAAATAAACTTTGTTTTAACAAATCCATAGCTCGGCTAAGAAATCCTAACACATTAGAAGTGATTTCAACCATATTTAGAACTGTTTTTTTTTTCTCACTCTCGAACCATTATGATGTATTAATGATTACGTAGACTGGTGTATAAATAGGAAATGAGAGAAATGTATACAAGTAAATATATAAAACACGTAATCCCCAGGGCTAAATTATACTGGACTTGTGGGAACCTATGCTGGAAATTGATACTCTTGATGCACGCAAGCGGCCTATGTACAGGAATTGCGTATGTGCAGGTCGGCTGGGGGTAGATATCTCGACATCCAGTAACGGCAGCCACCCCAAAATTGGGCAACCCATTTCTAGCCCCGTTTTAATGGCGCCATTACAATTTCATCTAATTTTACCCAGTGGTTGGCCAGATAACTGCTTTTTATTCGTGCACTGCTGTATGCACCTGCACATAGGCTGCATGGCCCATCTACATCTACACACCAAACTAAAACTACATCTACATCTAAATCTTTAATTAAATCAATAATACTTATTTCCAACTTTCTATCTCTCTATGTCTATCGCAAGAAGTATAGAGAATTAGCAGATTGCCCGATTAGAAGAACCGGGATCTCTGGATTTTTATAAGACACTTTTTCGTTTATCGTATTTGAGTATAAAACTGATAAAACATTATTTATGAATTCCAAAAACCTGCTTTAGTTTTTAACAAAAACCAGGGGGGGGATCGTGCTTCCTTATATATTCTTCCCCGCTCGGTGTTCCTGCATGTAGAACGGCTGCAATTATACCGGGCGGGGTGAGAATAGAAAAAAGATCTATAAAAGCACCATCCCCCTCCATTTCTTTACCTTTTACACTTTTTTATTCCTTACACTTTTTCTCTACTTTTCTCTTTTTCTCTTTTACTCTCTTTCTCTTTTTCTCTACTTTACTCTCTTTTTCTCTTTTTATTCCTTACTCCTTTTTTATCTTCAGTCGGCAGTCTTCCTGTTTCCTGTTTCCTGTTCAAGTCCGAATCTTCATATCCTGTTCAAGTGAATCTTCCTTGAGCCTCATGGTACTTCCAAAGAATTGAGCTCAATTTTTAAGACCCCTTGTGACCCATCGCCTTCTTTAGTTCCTAACAAAAGTTTGGACAAAAGTGTTGGACAAAAGTGTTGGACAAAAGTGGTGGGATTGATTTCACAAGCAATGTTTGAGGATCTAGTGGCTCTGGATATTCTAGATGACCTTCATTCTGAACAGTCAGTTGATTTTGTTCTTTTTTCACACTCAATTCACTCAAAGATATCATTCATCCCAATCCAGAATCTTTTCACACTCCGGTATCACTATGACTTTGATACATGGGAGTCTGATTATTGGACTCTTAGCAAACTGCAAATTTTCAAGGCTGCTTCAGACTCTTGGTACTTTTCCTTGGATTTGGCAGGTTTCTCTTTAAGAAAACAAGAATAATCTCCTTTCTGAAACAAACAAGAAGGCTTATTCTTGTAGCTCTGATTCGATCTGATTCGATAACTCTTCACCTTGAAACGTTAAGTGGACTTTGACTCCCGAATCCTTGCCCTCCTGTCCTGTTCTGACAATCCCCTTCCACAAATCCTTTCATTAAAGGACCTTTCATTAGAAATTCCTTCTCGAAACCCTTGGCTTTTTGAATCTCACACTTGCACACACCATCAAGTATCGCTCTTCTCTCACCATCGACTATCCCTCTTCTCTCCTTCTCCTCTTACTTGAACAAGCCACCCATAAGATTGGCCAACATGTTGTTGTTGCCTGCGGAATTGCCCAAGTTCAAGCCAAAGAAAAAACGACCCAAATACTCCACCGGGCCCGCCAACTCGGCCTCCTTCAAGACGCCCTGGTAGTGCGTGTACAACTTCATGAACTTGTCGCCCGCCTCGGCCTTGCCCAATGTCTCCACCAACAACCCCACAAACAGGAAAACCAGGGGCTTTTCGGCCTCGGTTTGACCGTACTGTCTGCTGAACCGGTCGTAGGCGGCATGCACAAACTTGAGGTTCTTCAAGTAGGCATAGTTGATGACGGCACGAGCAATGAAAAGACCAGGGTCCGCGTGCTTATTCTGCGCCCACCACTGGAACAAGTAGTCTGCATAGACCGGCACGGACTCGTGGGTGCCGAGCACCAAATGCAATTCCGCCACGGCAAACACCTTGTAGCGGTCGTCGTCGGAGTTGGCGGCGGCCACTGCGCCGAGGAACTTTTGCCCAAACACATGGTGCAACTGGGAATCGCCAAACTGCGAGATGTGTTTCCCCTCGGCGCCAACATTGTTTTGCGACCACGCCACGGCGGCCTTGGCCAAATCCCCCAAACTGGGCTCGGTGTCGGGCAACATGTTGACCAACTCCACCAATTGGGCCTTGGCGGCGCCTGCACACGGCTGCCCGGCCTCCACGTACACTTGAACCAAGTACGACATGAGGTCGCTGGCCGAGGCATACTCCTTGCTGGCGGCCAACGTGGCGGCGCCTTGGTTGAGGATCTGCATTGCCAAGGCGAACTGCTTGGCCTTGACGTACCGGTTGGTGATGGTGCGGAGGGTCTGGTGCGCCTCGTAGTAGTCTTTGTTGTTGATTCTTTCCTGGAACCGTGCAATGGTTTTTTGTAGTTTGTCGCTCATGCCGAGTGTTGTTGAATGTGTAGTAGAGTCTCACGTGGTTGAGTCTCACGTACTTTTGGAGGCTCCACCAATGCACCTACCAACAGACCCGTACACCCATTCTCAGTCACAATCCACCACTCCTTAAACCACAATCCTTAACCACCAATCCTTAACCACCAATCCTTAAACCAATCTATTCTTCAATCTATCCTTAATTGATTGGTATTGTTTGATTGGTTACCCCCATCGTGAACTGCATATAGACCCAAGGTGGAATGTGTTAAACGTGAGCGCCGTGCGACTCCTGCACGTTTTGCATGGGCATGGAATGCAATGTAGTCGTTTTACGTGAGCATTGCACATGTAAATTGTCCACACCAGTACACCCTAAGATATAGATATATATATATATCCACATGTTCGAATCATGTTGCATCCGAAAATGACTATGGCGAAATAGGTAAACGCAATTAGTTTAGGTCTAATAATTTAAGGGTTCAACTCCCTTTAGTCATATTAATGTTTAAAATCGAAATATAAATTAATGACTTTTAGTTACTTCTTTTCATCTTCTTTTACTTCTTTAAGTTCAAGATTATTTAATCAATTATCTAAACATATAATTTTAATAGCTAGTGGTTTATTAGCTAT